>JAHBCN010001876.1:119292-225629 GCA_019359885.1 Listronotus oregonensis | reverse complement strand
AACCCAATTTTTGTGTAATTTGGCTTTAAAAAAAAATTGAAAAAAAATCACAACATAAATAAACAACAAAACGTTGGTTGGTTCGTTTGGCTGGCGTGGCTATGCAACCCCAATTAATACGGGTGTGCAGTGTAAAGATAAGGAGGATCTTCTCTAACGGCTTTTTGGATTAAAAAGTGGCCCATTGTGGTGGCCCAGAATAGCATTAAATAAAGAGGCGCTGGTGTAGCGGTGAGTATGGTGGGAACTTGTGCTTAATCAGTATTTCTTTATATTAATAAACTCTGACCGCAATATAAAAAGTGAAGTTTAAAAACGCTTCTCTGAAACACAACACTACCTTAATTTAGTGCAATTTGAGGGCCATTTTTGTAACACAGGGATGATCCTTCTTATCTTTGGGCTCCATGAATATAGGATAGAGAGATACAACTCAATACAACTAGAAAAAAATCACGGTAAAAAGTAAAAACACAACATGATGTTACCTTAAATTTCAACATCCCAATCCAAAATGGCATAAATGCATTTTTGTCGAAATTCTTCTTGCCATTTTAAGTATTTTCACCTTGTCAAGATTTTGACAGTATGGAGTATGATATCTCAATTTTTGACAAGGCAATTTTTGAAAAACAAATTTAATAATTTTTTAATTTTTATAGTTTTAGTCTGTAAAATGTTTTCCCAAAAATGTCTAAAAAGAAAATAAGATCTAACAATCATTAAGCCTTTATAAAAACCCGATGTCGTGCAACTATGCCATCCCTATCCGAGTACGAAGATAAAGGAGTTTTAGGCGTACCTGAGGTAAAAAGCCTTTAAAGGCAATAGTTTAAATAACAGTCGAAATAAATTGTCTTCAGTTATGGCTTAACACTTTAATAGGTCTCATAGATTCTTTACAGAAATAAGAATTTACTGTAAATCTAGTAAGATGTCAGTTCGAGAGGGTGTTTAGTAATGACTTACACAGTAGATCAAGTAAACTAGCTGCTGATAACAGGGTATAAGGGCACCTAGATGCAAAACTTTTGAAATAGTAATAAATTAGACTTTAAATGAAAAAATAAATAATTGAATATAATAAATTAAAAACAATGCTTTTCTATAATTTTGTAACTGTCTTTAGAATACTCTTTTTGATAATAGACTGGGCTCAGTTAGTGACTATCGAGTGAACTAAAATTTATATATCTTATTAGTGATAATTCAATTAATAATCTTAATCATAAGCTTTCTTTAGTTAGACCCAATATATTGGTTTAGAAATTAACCAAATATAATAATATTCTTAAGTTCACTTCAGTTAAAATAATATATATCATTATTTATTTTTACTAAGCAGAACTAATATCACATGGTGTATCACATACCTATTTTAGATATTTGATCCAGAAGACAAAGTTAAAGAAAAATGCCTTTTATTAACAAAATGGATTGAAAATGCTAAACATGTAGTAGTTCACACCGGTGCAGGCATAAGTACAGCAGCAGGAATACCAGATTTTAGGTATGTAAGTTTCATCTTAACTCTTTTTTTATTTCACAAGCTTGGTTTTAGTCCTTTCTTAAATGAAACTTAATAAACACATAAGTAAATTATTCTGAAAAGTACTGCCATAATTATGACAAAAATTTAAACAATAGTTATTTTTTGTTTCACATGTCTAGTTATTCTACACGAACATATACAAGTTAACATATTTTAACTAAGGAAATTGAGAAAATGCCCGAGCCTCAACACAAAATAATTTTCTATCTTGGTAATGTTCGTTCAGCATAAGGACATAGTCTTAATTAAAACAAATAGATTCCCTATTGGATTTAAATAAATTTTGTTAAATTTGTTCTGAAATTTCAATTTACTTTTAGAATTTCATATTGTAAATATATCATTAATTAACAGCTTAGTGATTTAATAATTTTAAGAAAAAATGTCTTAATATATTTAAGATTTTCAGCAATTAAATGATTATCCATAAATGTATAATTCTAATTAAACTAAGATATCTCTATCACTCACATTTTTTATTGTATTCACTTTTGTACAATTAAAAGTAACACATAAATCTTAGCATTAGATTTTGACCAAATTTGGTATACGGGGGTTATTTGAGGCCCTGATTATGAATCGGAAAAAAATATTTTTCGGCAACGGCTCATTTCGAGATAGTCATCATCAAAGTTGAAAATCAAACTAAACCTATTTACACTATTTCCTGCTTTTTTGCACAGAATTCTTGATTTGTACACTACATTAGCACACAATATTTCACAAACACCTTTTAAAAATTTGTTTTTATATTTATTATACACCTTTTTTCCATTTAATTGCAAACATCCACTCTCACACGCCCCAACGTTGCCGCCACCATGTATACACTAGTTATTTTGTAAGCAAATATGGCTGCTGCCTTTGAACTTGAAAGTTCGCAATTTAATGGAAAAAAGATGTAAAATAAATAAAAATTCAAGGTTCTAAAAGGTGTTTATAAAATATTGTGTGCTACTTTAGTGTAAAAATCAAGAATTGTGTACAAAAAGAAGGGAGAATATAGTAAAAATAAGGTTAGTTTGATTTTATATTTTGATGATGAATATCTCGAAAACGAAACGTTGCCGGAAAAATATTTTTTCAGATTCTAATCAGCGCCCCAAGAAACCCCCGTATACGAAATTTGGTCAAAATCGGAGAGGAGGCAACTTTCGAGACAATTACCGAAATTTCTTTTGACTATCAAACACAAATTAATGTATTTAAGTATTATTGCCAAAAATCCTATGAAAACTTTGACAAATTTTTGAGGTAATTTTCGCCATAAATTTCACTAGAATTGTTCTTTTACCATTTAATATGGATTTTCTAGAGGTCCAAATGGAGTATGGACTTTGGAAAAAAATGGCCAAAAACCTGAAATAAACATTTCCTTTAATGAAGCTATTCCAACTAACACACACATGGCCTTAAAATATTTATTGGAAAAGCAATATATTCACTATATTATAAGCCAAAATATTGATGGTTTACTTTTCAAGTGGAATATCTCGGACACATTTGGCAGAGCTGCATGGCAATATGTTTATAGGACAATGTGATACATGCGACAGGTAAGATTTCAATTTTGTATATCGAGTGGAAATACAAAAAATATATATTGTAAATTCTGTATTTGATTATAGAGAACAATAAAAAATAATCCTTTTAAAAACCATACATTAAAACCTAAAACTGCCTAGAAGTCACATATTCTCATTCTACAGGAGAAGTGAGATAAGTAAAAAAATGCAATTTTTTTGCATAAAATCAGATTAAATTCAACAGAGAATACCTTATACTTCAAGAGCCCATGAGACATGTTTCATGAAGTGTTTGATTCAGGTAGAATTTTCACATAGTTGTCTAGATAGGATAGATGTGTAAGTAATCGGCTCATTGTCTGACCTACCTGGGTAAACCAGGTATTATGTGTACAGAAAAGGTTTGAAAAAATATGTTTGCCAAAAAAGTTTTTTGATTGATTTAAAAGCCAACAGACCATTCGAAGTTTGTTTGGTTTAAAATAAAAACTAAAACGGCAATAACTTTGGAGGAGGTTAATACTGCGGTTTTTACACAGCCAAAGGAAAAGCACATACTTACTTAGGACCAAATTTTGAAGGTATTCAGTATTCATATAAGAATTTTTATAAGAAAAGCGATTCTTTTGTTGTTGTGACTGTTTTTGTGTAAATTTCAGTTAACCCATTGATTAACATGTAAGAAAAACGACAAAACTCTAAAAGTGGCCCTATTTGTTTTAATTTATTTTCAGGAAAAAATACCTAAAAATTTGTTTTTTTCTAAAGTTTAAAATCAAAATGTTCATATAGTGTAAAAAATATTTTATGAATATTAAATTACTGCTTACATAGTAACACCTTGAAAATCTTAGATTTTTTTATTTGTCATTTTCTCAAATGTATGTTTTTTAAGTTGTCACTTTTTTTCCAGTGTTACAATATGGTCAATATGTTTTTGGTGGTAAAAAAATTTGAAGAAAAGAAAACCCTTGAGGCGAAACCTCATGTTAATATATTGAGTTTGTCAGCCCACAAAGGCTTGTATGATGCCTAAATACTAGATATCGTGGGTGTCGGGTTTTTAATTGTTAAACACATTTTCTCCCCAATTTCATCAACAATATTCATGTACCGAAACATGCAGATATTGCATTTCACGGCACTTTTTAGACAACGAGGTTGTGCCATCATGATCGTTATACAAATAACTACTACAACAGTATGTGGCCTTTTGGCTATTGCTGCTGCTGCTTTACTTATTTACATCATAAATTGTATTTTTCTCCTAATTATGTCAGCTGTTTAAGTATCTTAAAAAAGTAGATACTAATTAGGTTAATTTTAATATTTTATTTTGTATTTGCTTTTACTCCTATAATGTTGGTTAATGTAACTTGTTTCTTTGTTAGTAAACTATTAAAATACTTTTCTTTATATTATTTTTGGATTACATTTAATTTGTACTGTTTTAGCCAATACGTAAGACCAACTGCCACAAGCACAGTAGGACAAAAATACCTTGGAGAGCCTTGCAAAAGAGAGTTTAGAGGGCGCAGTTGTAAAGGGGGATTAAAAGATACAATTTTAGATTGGGAAGCGGATTTACCAGAAAAAGACTTGGAAATGGCAGATTATCATTCCAGGTATGAATTATTAATTTAAATTATTATTTAATTAAAATGTAGAAAAAAATAAACTATTATTAATAAACAATTTTTATTGAACAAAAAAAAACTGTCCAAAAAGCCATCGACCAAGGTCTTTCAGCCTAATATTTATTATTTTCTTAAATTTTTTAGCATCGCCGATGTCAACATATGCCTTGGTACCACCCTACAAATAGTTCCTAGCGGCAACTTGCCTTTAAAATGCAAAAAATTTGGTGGTAAAATAGTGATAGTAAACTTGCAACCCACAAAACATGTAAGTTCCACTGGAAATATATTTTAGTAAAAAAGATCCCACACAATCCTTAAGGAAAATGGGTTTCGGCCAATTTTTTTGAAACTTTGCAAATTAATAGTTCTCAACAGGCTGATTAATCAATGGGCTCAAAATCCGATACCCCTTTCAAAGGTCAGAAATATTCATTTGACTGTCAATTGCCTTACTGAAATTTTTAACACGTAAAGTGCCATAACGGAAATGCATGATTGTAGTACCCTGGGGCCAAATTATTTTATTTAATATACTAAATCCATTTTATTAAATATCCTATTATTCATGCTTTTTTTTACGGAATTTTCAATTTTTTTGTCGAATTTTTCATATTTTTTTTTTGACGGACGACATTGATCCCCCATGGCCTGAAAGCAAACGCGGATTATTATGGCCAGTGGGGGGGCAGAGGTGACCGTCACCCAAGCGTAATTGCGACGCGCATTCGATTCAGTTTGACGTTAGAAAGCACACCTGTATGATCTGTTCTTCTCTGTTGCTGCTGTGTTTCGCATAGTAAAGTTGTTGTTTTTGTTGAGTATAGCGTGTGATATTTCAAAGCGTGTGACCTGTAACGCGTAGTTGCACTTTTGTAAGAAAAAGAAAACTGTTGCAAGCGTAAAATCTTACTTCCAGTAGGTACTATGAGTCATTACTTAAAAAGAACAGGAGAATCTAGCAAATTATGGACGAGGTGCTTTCATGAGGCAGGATGACTTTTCGCCGGATGTGAGTAAATATGAGCCTTCTGGTTCTGAGTCTTCAAGTTCTGAAGAGGATCCAGAAACACCGAGAAAAAAGATTAGGGTTTCCAATAGCTCTGAGAAGAAACGCGAGTTTTTTTCTCCTCCCTCTGATATGCCAAGCACTTCCGCAAAAAGAGTAGTGTTTGCAAGCTAATGACAACACATCACAAACGTCAATACCAGGTAACGAAGTTATTGAGAGTGTCATTCAGCGGAATATCAATTATAATGATGAGACCATGCTGGATGAATCTCTAGCAGAACATGAAAGTGATTTGTTTTTTTGGTCCGATGTAACTGGCGTGCACATAAAAAAAAATTCATTTACAGTAACCAATCTTGGCATTCGAGCGCATCTTTATGATTTGTATGACAAAACTCCATATGACTTTTATAAATTAATAATAATTACTGACGACATATTTGATTTATTTGTTCGAGAAACAAATATATACGCTGAACAACAAAAAGCACAAGTTCAATCACGAAACGCACATATTCAAAGCTGGAAAAACACAGACCGCTCGGAGATGGAACAGTTTATTGGCTGTATCATGTGGATGGGTCTGGTTCAATTACCTTCAATTTCTTCATATTGGTCAACAAGCAAAATATACCTAAACTTTATAAAACAAATTATGCCTAGAAATCGTTTTCAACTGTTGTTAAAAACATGGCATTTTGCAAACAACGAAAACGTTCCTGATGGTGACAGATTGTACAAGATAACACCTCTTGTTACAAAACTACTGGAGAATTGTCAGTCTCCAATTGTCCCTGGCGAGTTTATCTGTATCGATAAGACTCTTGTACCTTTTAAAGGCAGACTGAAATTCAAACAATATATTAGCAATAAGCGCCATAAATTTGGCATAAAATTATTTAAACTATGTCTCGAAAATGGTTATCTTTACGATCTTTCAATCTACTGTGGGCAAGAAACAGAACCTAATCAAGAACAGTCAGTACCCTCCAGTGTTGTCTTGAAACTCACGAATAATTTGTTAAACTAGGGACGCACAATCGTTGCGAATAACTACTATACATCTGTCGAACTGGCCTCTAAACTTCTAGAAAAACAGTCATATATTCTGGGCACATTACGCAGCAATCGAAAAACAACTCAAAAGTTGTGGTTCAAAAAAATTAAAACGTGGGGAGCATATTGCCAATGAGAGTAACAATGGTATATTTATTGAGAAATGGAAAGACCGAAGAGATGTTTTCATGTTGACAACAAAATTTATTTCGAAATGGTTACTCAGAAGAAAAATCAGGAGAAAAACAAAGCCAAGAAGTATTATTGAATATAATAAACACAAAGCCTATATTGATATATCAGACCAGATGAAAGCCTACAATTCTTCCCTGCGTCAGTGGGGTAAAGTGGTATCGAAACTAGCGATTGAGCTAGTTGTCGGTTCGGGACTTATAAATGCCTATATCCTCCATCAGCAAATAACGCAGAATAAAATGAACATCACCAAATTCCGGGAAGAAGTCATTCATGGCTTACTAAAATATGAGGATTCCCCATCTGTGGATAATCAGAAAACCGGGCATATACTTGAGGATACTGAAAAGAAGAGATCTTGCAGCCAGTGTTAAGCCAATATTTCTAAAAAATCAGGACGTCAAATAGCAAAAAACAAGACCCCTAAGACTAAATTTAGATTTAATTTATGTCAAAAACACTTATGTTTGCAATGCTTTTTCGAATTACATATTTCAAACTTAAAATAAAATAATTTTCAGAAAATAAAATATTGGACTTTTTTTACCATGTTTATAAGAACTAAAATAATATTTACATGAAAGCCAATTGATGTTTTATTTTGTCTAATACCTCTGTATTACACTACCATTTCTTTTGCATTAAATTGTCGCATCAGTGCTATGCGACATGGCCCCATGTAATTTCTGGTCTGTCGGACCACATATATCCCCCACGGCCCGTATGGACCAAAACATCTAGCAGAATGGGGGAAAACACAAGTGTTAATACTGTAGTCGAACCCAGCATTTCCACCCACACAGTCACCAGACTTAAATCCGACATCCCCCAAACATTTAACCACTTCCCTCCCCCAACCCTCAACCGTCCCACCACTGACTAAAGTCTGCCATGTGCCTGTTTAAAAGGCTGTAACCCCGTTTATTCGTGAAATCTGTAACACAGCCATCTAAAGAATCGCAACTCAATGCTTTTTAACCCCACTATTGAACTCCCACTACCCCCCCCACCAACTACCAAAACTCACCATATAGCTTTTGCTTGCTTACTGGTTGTGAAACCGTTCGATCATAAATTCAATACCAAATACCCTTCGACCCCAACAATTGAACCCCCCACCCCATACTTACTTGCCACTAAATGGATACACACTATCCCACGGTTTATTTAAGCAGGTAAAAGTCACAAGGCAGGCTTTGGCAGAGGGTGACGTTGAAGGGTGAGGTCAATTATGAGGTGTTACGAAATTTCTTAATAAACGGTTTCACAAACCGTAAACAGAAAAAAATGACATGGCAGGCTTTAATCAGTGGGGTTGGGGGCAAGGGCGTAGCCAGGATTGTATATAAAGGGGGGCAGACAAAGAAAATCCTAGATTATATTGTTTGTTTTGATCGTTGATTTTACCATATGAGTTTCACATGAGTAGTGGAGGTGGTATAACAATAAAAACTACGCTACCCTTGTCGTTATGACATTTTGTAGAGTAAAAAATATTATATAAAAGATCACATCACGTATAGTTGAATTTCACAAGCCAGCCTTCAAGCCTTACTTTCTTAGGTCTTATAAGAAGCGTCGCAAGTTATGAAGCTCGTCAGAATCACAGTTTACCAGCGAACGACCGCTCTTCTAAGGGGGGGGCAGCTGCCCCTCCCTGCCCGTACCTCGCTACGCCCATGGTTGGGGGTGGATTTTGGTTGGAGGACTTATCAGGTTTCGTACCCAGCGTGTCGATGTTGCATAGTTTCAATCAGGGTTCCTACTTTTCTGGAAAGTCAGGGAATGTCAGGGAAAACTAGTTAAAAACCTGGAAAATTACAGTTTTAGATAAAAAAATAATTCCATTTCCGAACAAAACTAAAAATAATCCGTTTCAGTCTTATCGATAAAATAATTACGTTTCATAACAAAATTGAAAATATTCCGGCTCGGTCTTACCTATCGTGGGCCGTTCGGTCCGACATCAAATGAATAGTTGAGAAACAAGGATAAATCCATTCTGCTTACATGCTTATAAGAGAGAGAGAGAGATAGTTTGGACCAGGTTATAAAATTAATAAAATATTTGTGATTTGAAACTCTCTTTCTAGTTCTATCTCTTTTGTGTGTGGACTCTGATGTATTTAGCGTAAAAGGACGGCAGATATGGATAGATCTGATTTTTGACAATGGAAAGTTTTAATTTCAGTGATGCGTTGCGCAGCATGCGGCACGTTTGAGCGTATTAATAATTATTTTATATTTTTTGATATTAATATCTAAATTTTTATTAACTGTATTATGGCAAATGGACTTTTATTTTTGTGATATTAGCGTTTTTTGTTGATTAGAGCTCGATTATATTATTCTTGGTAAGTTTTGTAATATTTTATAATATCTTGGCGTTGTTTGTAAATTTCAAATACTGTTTTACAGATTGCAATTATGCCACCAAAAAAAACTTATTTCCAAGACACCTGGTTACTTGAAAAAGTTTTTAAAAATATAATAGTCAGTGTTCCGTCAGACCATACCAAATTTCGATGCTTAATCTGCAAAAAGAATTGTAGTTTAAGTAATATGGGACGGCAAGCTATTATTAGTCACATAAAATCAATTTCTCACAAAAAGCGTCAGTATTGGACAGTCTTCTAATATTTCTTTATTGAACAAATTTTGTCACACGAGTAGTAATGTTGAGTGCGAAACAAAGGTTCCCGTAATATCAGAACAGAATGCAACTACCTCCACAGCTTGTCGGTCCCAGGATAAGACATCCCAAAATGCAGAAAGTTCACTTTCATTTTTTACAGAAGATGCCAGCGTATTAAAAGCTGAAATTTTATGGACGCTACATATAATTGAAACTCACAATACAATAAATAGCATTGATAAAACTGTACCATTATTTTCTATAATGTTTCCGGACTCGCATGTTGCAAGGAGAATGAGATTGGGCTCTACGAAAGCTTCATATTTATATATTTTTGGTCTGGCTGAATATTTTAAAAATGAGTTTTTAACATACTATAAAACTCTAAATCATTTCTCGATTTCATTTGATGAATCTCTCAACAAAATATCACAAAAAGGGCAAATGGATCTTGCTATTCGCTTTTTCAATGATATAACAAACCAAACAGAAACAAGATATTTGACTTCAGTGTTTATAAATGGTCGCCCTACGGCTGATAATTTACTTAAGCATTTGATTGGAGGACTGGAAACACTAGAATTAAGTCCAAAAAAAATGATTCATATTTCTATGGATGGTCCAAATGTCAATTTAAAACTAAATAGACTTTTAAAAGAACATTTAGGCGATAAGGAAGCTCTTCTTGATATGGGAACATGTGGACTTCATGTGGTACATGGAGCTTTTCAAAGTGGCCACAAAGCTAGTGGGTGGAATGTAAATGGGTTCTTAACGGGAATATATTGGCTTTTTAAGGATTCACCAGCTAGGAGAAGTGACTTTATAGGTAATTTGAAATATTCCAATAAAATATCTATGTAATTGTTTAATTGTTTTCTGCTTTGCAGGGTTAACTGGCGCCTCTCTTTTTCCGTTAAAATTTTGCCAAACCCGTTGGGTAGAAAGTTCTAAGGCAGCAAACAGGGCTTTACAAATATATGACCAGTTAAAAGCATATTATGGTGATCCATCTGTTCGCTTACCTCAAACCAACTTGGTTAAGAATGTAGCCAGTGGATTACAAGATCCATTAATGCCAGAAAAAATAGCATTTTTTGAAATGATTGCCACATTCTTGGAACCATTTTTAACAAAATTCCAAAGCAATGAACCTCTGGTACCTTTTTTGTATAGCGATTTGAATTTGCTTTTAGTTTCTTTATTAGAAAAACTAATTAAAAAGTCTGCGATTCCTGATAATCTGAAAGAAGTGGCTAAAATAGATCTTAAGAATAAATTAATATTTTTACCTTTAGAACAATTGGACTGTGGTTTTGCCTGTGAGAAACTTTTAAGAAAGTTTAAAGTCAAAGAAGCGGACAAACTGATATTTCGTAAAGATTGTCAAAAATTTTTGACCGCTACAATTTCAAAAATTATAGATAGGGAGGATTAAAACATGAAATGCTGAGGGCAGTTTCTTCTCTTAATCCAAATATAATAGCAATAAACAAAGAAAACAGTTGTGAATATTTTAAAATTGTTTTAAAGAATTTATATGATAAAAATATCATAAGTTCAAATGTGGCAGAAAAGCTCGAGTGCAGTATTATAATTTTGTAAGGTCCGAACAGTTTGATTACAAAAACGAATTTAGGCTGGATTCCTATTTTAGTCAGAAACTTAAGGACAAAAAGGAATTTGAAGATTTATTTTCTGTAATAAAAATAGTTCTGATTTTATTCCATGGAAATGCATTTGTTGAAGGAGGGTTCTCAATTAATAAAACTTTATTAGTAGAAAATTTACAAGAAAAGTCATTGATTGCTCAAAGAACAGTTTATGACGCAATTTTAAAATGTGGCGGAGTGTCAAACATAATAGTAACAAAGGAAATGTTAAGCTATTGTCGTTGCTCTAATCGAAAATACAAGCAAGCTCTAGAGGAAAAAAAATCACTGGAAAATTTGGAAAAAAATAAAAAATCCGAAAAACGAAAACTTGAGGCCGAAATAAAGGAACTGGAAAATAAGAAAAAGATAATCAATCTTGATTGTGCTTCCAAACTCGCAGAAATTAATGCGAGGGTTGCCCTGTTAAAAAATAATACCTTACCCTGCTAAAAGGTTTTTTTTATATGTGTTCAGTTAATGACAAGCACTTTCCAAACTTTTAGTGCTCTGTTATCTAATTGTTTTTTCTTTTTAGTAATTTGTGAGCTAAGACCATACGTTTTTTGGGAACGGTTAATGCACGTTTTTAACTATACACGGTTCATATTTGTGACTGTAGAAATTTCAAGAATATTATGTTATTATTTAAATTTAAAGTTTTCAAATGTTTATGTTCTTGTTATTAACCATTACAAAGCTTAGTTGTTTGTGAACCTCTGTTAATTTTTAAAGCAGGTAATAAACTGTGCTTTAATATTAAATGTATTTTTTAATTATTCTTTAGAATGAGCATATGAAGATAGGACTGAGTGATAATAAAGAAGTTGTTTACGTAAAATCTATTTCTCGTAAACCAGCCGCGCTGCGAGTTCAGCCTCTTACGCACTAAGTAGTTACAATACAATATTAAAATTTCATTCAGCACATGGTCAAGAATATAAATTTATTTTTCATTACCCCAAAATGGGACAAAAATCAAAGCACTTCAATTAAAAACCTTTAATATTTTTTCAGCATGTGGTTTTAGATTAGTTTTCCTTTTTTCCAGTCCAGAGATCATTCCAGAAATATTTTAGATCATCTTTCTTATCGGGATCGAGTCTAAAAATTCCGAGAAAAATTCACACTATTATAATCAATTTACTTTTACGGTAAGCTCTTTTTTAGTCATGGAAATTTTGCTTAAGGAGACCTGGAAAGTCAGGGAATTCGATTTAGGAATTTTAGTGGGAACCCTGTTCAAATAAATTGGTCAAAATCCATTTTTCAAAAGGATTGTGCGGGGTCCTTTACATGACATTTTTAAGTATCAAAAATTTTACGGATGATGATTATTCATTTAAAAAAAAAACTTTCTATAAACCCATGTTAATAGGATTTTGATATAAACAAAAAAAACGGTAACAACATATATTTGAGAAAAAAAAAACTGAAAAAAAAAACATTTTTTTTGAGGAGTATTACGCCATTTATGGTAGAAATATGGAAAAAAGCTAAAAGAAAAAACAGTTTTTAAAGTTCGGTTTTCTTAAAGTCTTTATAATAGAAACTTTGTTGAGACTCCAGATTAGTCTCTCACCTGATGTATTCCATGGATACACTTTCCACTATACACTAAGTATTTTTTTGGTATTTTGGCACAAAGTTCCATATTCAGGTTCTGGCTATGTCCTCTTAAATATCAGTGGTATTACTTTGATACATTTTAAGGTCTATTGATTAGTTGACCACTTAAGACTTTTTGCTGACAAGATAAATATGTTTAGTTTTTTCTCATATTCCTCTCGGAATTATGGTAACATCTTCTGAATACAAAAAATTTGTTAATTTTTATTAAATTAATAATATAATTTTATGCCATTGTTATAAAGTGTACTATTTACTTTTATCATTTTTAGGATAAAAAGGCTGATCTTATTATTAACACCTATGTAGATAACGTTTTAGAAAAAATAATGAAACACCTAAGTCTAGAAATTCCCGAATATTCTAAAAGTTTTGACCCCACAAAAAACCAACTACCCGAATCAGTTGTAGATTGGAATATTGCTAAAACAGAAATAAAGTTACTAAAGAAAATATATGATGAAAAGTTAAAAGAGTGGAAAAATAAAAAAAAGTTGCAACCACCAAGGAAAAATGGTCAAGTGAAAAAAAGACGAATAAAAAAGTCCGAAGTTATTAAAGATGACATAAAAGAAGTTGAATTTGTAGATTTGACAATGGATCTAAATCCAGACATGGAAAAAATTAATAAAAGACCAAAATTAGAAAAAGCTCCAAGTACCCTTAGAAGAAGAATAGGAAACACTGTTCTCTCTGAAAAACCAAAAACTAATAAAGTGGAAGGTACCATTATAAGAAGAATAGGCAGTACGATTATTAAAAAAATCGAGGTTCCTGACAACAGTTTTAGGAATGACAAGTGTGTTGATTTGACTTTAGACAGTGACGATGATATATTTACAGAATAGGTTTTAAAAATTTTTTTTGTAGTTTTAATCCCAGACGGTTTTAAAAATATTCTTAAAAATATTTAGAATCTAATGCAGATTGTGAACTAACTCAAACTTAAACTATAAAAGTTGAATATGGGCAATACAAAAAAAAATTGTTTAGTCACAATCTAATTTATCGAGTTTGTCAAGATTTTTGTAAGGTAAATATGATTTCACACACCTATTATGGTTCAGTAAACAAATAGTTCATCAAACAATTCCTTTTAGACCAAGTTCTGCTTCATGTTAGAATGGAAAGTTAAAAGGATTTTTTAGTTTTTATGTTTTAGATTTGAATAAAATCTTAACATTTTTTTGTGGTGGAACATCCTGTATAAATAATAAAATTCAAGGAATTTTTTGGTCTTTGAAGGATATTTTTGATCTGAGAACTTCTTTTTAAATTTCCTTGAAACTGAAAATGTAGATAGTGTAAAAAAGTTTTTTTTTATTGTTTGAGTGTTAACTTTTTAAACAAATGTGTTTTTTCAATAATTTGTGTTGATCGTCTTATAATGTTAATTTTAATACTGCTATATGGTAAGTTTTAACTGGTAAGATTTATTAAATATTTTTTTATACAAATGTAGTATTATTATCCTTAATGCCGTTCTAACAAATTTTTGACATTAATGCTTGTAAATTTTCATATTTTTAATTGCGTAGAAAATATGTATATCAAGTGATAAATAAATTAATTTTATTTCCCCATCTTATAAATAGTTTTCCACTTGATATATTTCTTTATGTGCTTAACTGTGGGTTACTGAACAATGCAATTGGAATCTTAAGTCAAAATGCAGTTAAAATTTAAAGCATGGAAGTATGTACCATAAATTTTATACAAAATTTCTATGAAACTGAAATTTAGGAAACAATATAATTTCATATTATTCAAAATTAGCGAGAAATAGCCATCTATATTTTTCCCGTAGAATCTTAAAGAACACTTGAAAAAATTATTTGAATTCAGGCGCATGGTAGTGCGACAGGCCAAGTTCCGGACTGACGCACGAATGTGTATATTACAAGAAACCTGTAACAGTGTTTTCCCTATCCTAACTTCGTTATCGTTCCACATAAAGATATGATATTTTATATGTAAATTCAGATAAGAATTCTAATTACCTGTAAAAAAGTTGAGAAATTTATGTCATGACTCATCAAAATTATGAGCATCATACTTTTTACACCCTGTATATATATATATATATATATATATATATATATATATATATATATATATATATATATATATATATATATATATATATATATATATTACAGGGTGTAAAAAGTATGATGCTCATGATTTTAATGGGCGATAGAGGAGCTCAAAATAAGTCGAAAAAGCCAAGAACATATAAGTCAAAAGTTGATTGTTTTCGAAATATGCCCTTTCAAAGTTTAAAAAAGTTGGCAACACCGCGCCTGTTTCGTCGAAGCGAGTCTCAACTTCGAACGTTGTTGTGAGTTTTTTGCACTGTTTACACTTTTTTTAAGGAGATGTTCATTTACATACAAATAATAAAAATTATTTCCTGCAATTTATTTTGATATTAAATTTAAGTTGTTTGGTGTTTATTTGTAATTAAAAAATAATTGTACTTACCATAAGAATAGGTCTAATATCCATTTTAGGAACACAAATTATTATGCTTTAAAACAACACTTTTTTGTTTTGCTTAAAGAATAAGATTTCTCGGTCGCACGCATTCCGTTTTCATCAGTCTTTGGTACACTTGCAATACGTTTGTCTTAAATTTAAAACATATCGGCATATTTTTTCCCGATTCAAAAACAAACAAAAATATCGTGGCCGGATCGGTAAGCTTCTTTGAACGACTGACCTTACGCACAAAGGTATCGCTCTGTTGCCAATTGTTTTTTTAATTTTTAACTGGGAGAACAATTGTTAAAAAATTATTATTTTTTTTTATTTGTATACTAAAAACATTTAAAATTTAGTTTATTTTATTATCAAATGAATCTACTGATAAGCGATTAAGACAAAATTTTCCAGTTGTTACGGTACTAAAAAATAACAAAGCTACATAAATTTATTTAAAAGTGTGTCTAGTGCCACCCTGAACAAAAATAGCAGGCTTATTCTGGACCCAAGTACTCAGGTCCTTGCAAGTCAGGTCGGTTTAAATAAAAAGAGTGTGGAAAACATTGCGGGAAAATCACGTTCAACGTGCACCACAGCCCAAAGGCTTCTTAAGAGGTGACAACTTACTTAAGACAGGACGAAACAGGCGTGGTGTTGTCAACTTTTTTAAACTTTGAAAGGGCATATTTCGAAAACAATCAACTTTTGACTTATATGTTCTTGGCTTTTTCGACTTATTTTGAGCTCCTCTATCGCCCATTAAAATCATGAGCATCATACTTTTTATATTATATATATATATATATATATATATATATATATATATATATATATATATATATATATATATATATATATATATATATATATATATATATATATATATATATTATATATAATCTTGTCTGATTTTATCCCATATTTTATATTTGCGATCGTTGTTAGGCCCAATTTTGTTCCATCTGCTTCTTGCTCCTCCTCACTCATCTCTCAATAGAGCAACACGTATGGTCGGAATTATACCCATTTGTAATGACGACATTTTTGTTTATCTTTATTTAGTATATTCCAAACAGCGGTGACAACAAACTTTTGAAAAAAGTTGGTGTCCGATGATTAGTAATTTTTTATATTTTTGGTTTTGTGAAGTATCCGTCTCTGTCAATCAAAAACATTGGTGTGTCAACTTGTCGAATTATTTCTAAAAGTTTTAAATTATGCCCAGAAAAAGATATAATAGGTATGAACAGTCGCCGCTGACAATTTTTAATATCTTGGTTTTTTTAACTAAAAAGGAACAAGTCCGAAACGGAATCGACTTCAAATTGATAATGTAATACAGCAAGAAGCAGATGAATCAAAATTGAGCCTAACAACGATCGCAAATATAAAAAATGGGATAAAATCAGACAAGAATTACGCTTCAAGTATGTCTTTCAAGCAAAAGACCGCAAAAACCAAAATTACAACACATTTGAAAAATATAATTCAGAACAAAATTTATTCATGTACGCCAGAAAAGAATATGTAACACTGGCATCAATAAGACAAAAGTTCAGGAAAGAAATGGAATATTTTGAGTTTTCCATCAACTTCTTAAGAAAATGGATAAAAAGTATAGGCTTCAAGTGGAAAAAATCAACTATTATAAAATATTTGATGGACTTGGCAAATATTGCTCATAAAACAATAAATTTTTTAAGAAAATATATCAAAAATAGAAATTTAAGTCCAGAATGTTTTACTCAAGTTTTCATTGACAAGATGTGGATCTTCTAGTTAAAAAAGCCAAAATATATTTAAAATTATCAGCTGCGTTTGTTAATTACTCATGAACAATCATTATTTCTTAATTATTATTAAGTTTGTAAATAAATGAAAATATCAAGATTATTTTTATTTTTTGAGATTGAAAGTGTATAGACGAATGTACAAATTATAATATACTGCTAAATCATTTGTTAATTTCTGAACGTATAAAAAACATAACAATAAATTTTTTAGCCTAATATCGATTGACAAAAATATCTAATTATCTATTTAAACCATACGTTTTTCTCACCTGAATGACGTAACTACAAATAAGTATAATTCCTACCTTATATATGACCATGTTCAGTCCGGACTGAATGATTCTGTACATTTACAAAGATTGTAGAATAAAAATAAATTTCTGCATTAATTTATCATTTATTAATTTATTATAATAATTTTTAAAGTTAAATATAGGTACACCATTGTGAAATAATTTAGTTTAACAGCGGTAAAATTTTGTGACTATAATATATTCAGCAAGCATAAATTATTAAAAACAGCCTTATGTGATTTAATCAACCATTTTTACAGTTTCTTTTACTTTACACTGGCTAAAATTGAACTAATGTAGCCTTCTGTGTCTTGGATCACATCCAGCAGACCTGCTACATCACAAAATTCGCCAAACGACGTACACGGCAGCAATTCTTCCGTGTAATAATTCAGAAGTTTTTCAGAACTTTTTATTAAAGCTTCGTCATTGTGACGGATGTAGTCCGCTAGATTATTGGGCCATTGTTCAAACTCGCCTTCCACATCCTAAAATAAAAAAAACTATTATGTATTTAAAATACTAAGGTATTCGGTGTTTAATGTGATGAATAAAATGACTGACACACTATGACTATGACATCTTGGAGTGCCATACCAAAGTCGAGCATTCGCCGACGGGTTATATGTACCAAAGACCTATTACCTAAATATAAGCGGGGTTTCTTAAACATTGCGAAAAATTTCACAGACGAATTTCTTGGATGAAAATACGAAAAAAAAATCCTATTAACATATTTCCTAAACTTCTTAAGTTTTGAACTATAGCGCGGTAAATTTTTAAGAAAAAAACTTGGGTTATTGTATAACTGTGAATATACAGGGTGTCCTAATAAGGTCGTCCTCCGGCGATATCTCGAGAACCCTTCATCGCATGGCTTTCGGAAAAAAATATTTATAATAAAATCGGCCTCGAGAAAATGCTGAAAATTATTTTCAAGTTTCTAATTCTGCCGCTAGAGGGCGTAAAACTAAGACCAAAATTAAAAATACGGATTATTTAAAAATATGCCATATTAACTTTGTCGTTTATAGTTTTCCTACAAACATAGTAAAATAAGGAAACTTTTTTCTTTTAAGCGTTTTTCCGTAACCTGTCAAATATAGGGAGGGGGAAGAGCGAATATACATTTGAAAAAAATTGAATAACTTTGTTTCGGCTTAACCGATTTTGATGAACTAGGTTTCGTTTAAAAGAGCTTTTACCAGGAATTAAGATAAAATATTGGTATAATAAATGTATTTTTTGTTTTATCCCCAGAGACTGATTTGTGTCAAAGTTATAATTTTTTTTTTTTTTCTAAAAATTTTAATACAATGGTATTTTTTTATAAGTCCATTAAAAAGAGCATAAAAAAGTAAAGAAACTGGTGAAATCCGCATTTCGATATCTTAATTAGTTCTCGAGTTATTGCCGAAAAACTGCATTACTCGTATCCTTACCTACTTTCAGCTGTCAGACAAACAACGCGGCGTTTTAATCGAGAGTGCCATCACAACAAAAATCATTTGTTTTTCTGCGAATATTAAATAATATCAATAACATCCTTATTATTTGTTTATTATCAATTTAATAACAGGATTCATAATTACACAGGCCGTGGATAATAATAGCTGATTATTATCTACGGGCTTTGGCAAATTGTATCGTCATTGTGCTGAAATAGGATGCACATCTCCAGTTTCTCTTAAACGGGTTGTCAAACGTCTAAACACTTTTTTTATTAAAATGCCGTCTTAAGTAATACCTTATGGCACATTGTCTCGCCGCAATAGCGGCATTTGATAAATTTTCAAAATAAACGGCGAGCTGATCATATGCCTCGGTGGTGGAATAAGACATAATTTAAAATAATAATAACAATAAACAGCGTTAAACAAGAACTAAATTTAAAATGATCAGGTTTGACAAACAATGCACTTGTTTTTTTTTTTGACTTCTCTGTTTTTTGTAATTTGTGACGTCCCAGCACTCTCGATTAAAGCGCCGCGTTGTTTATCTGAGAGCTTAAAATAGGTAAGATACGAGTAACGCAGTTATTCGGCAATAACTCGAGAACTAATTAAGATATCGAAATGCGGTTTTCACGGTTGACAGGTTACGAAAAAATGCTTAAAAGAAAAATGTTTCCTTATTTTACATAGTTTGTAAAAAAACTATAAACGACATAAGTTAATATGGCATATTTTTAAATAATCCATATGTTTAACTTTGTTCTTAGTTTTACGCCCTCTAGCGGCAAAATTAGAAACTTAAAAATAATTTCCAGCATTTTGTCGAGGCCGATTTTATTATAAATATTTTTTCCCACAGGTATGCGATGAAGGGTTCTCGAGATATCGCCGGAGGACGACCTTATCAGGACACCCTGTATACAGTATGTCCGGCAATGGGGTAGACAAGAGGGCAATTGGACCAAAAATTTCATTTTTCGAGAGAAAGTCATTTTTATAAAAAGTTTTGCTTGCCAAGAGAGTACGATTGTAGATGAAATTGTATACAGGGTGTCCCAAAAGTTAAAATTTCAATTTTTTACAAGAATAAAGTACCCTTATTTCAAAGTTTTCAACATGATGCTACCTAAGAAAATTGTTTGAAATTATCATATCTTTCAGAGGATATTGGTTTTCATTAAGTTTAGATAGCAATCATTTTATCGGTTTAAATTTGCTTTTTACTGAAAAGTTTTGTAGGTATACCTTTTATTTTGTATACCTTTAAATATCACATTTGAATAGGTACTTCACAAATAAATTATGACACTGTCAGAATATATTTGTGAACCACAACTAACCAAACCAGACCTCCGTATCGACTTGGATATTTTATTAATTTTAACAAATGTTAACAATTGAGCAAAGAATACAAAATACGATAAATAGAAACCATGCATGATTACAATTATTTAAGGCCTAATTCACAAAATTAGATCAAAATCAAATAGCTTAAGCTTTTATTTTGTTCGAGTTATTCAAATACTGCTCCACCATGAAAAACGCATGTTTCCAGTTGGGCTCTAAGATATCGATAACTGCGTCGCACTTCTTCTAGGGATATTGCTTCTACAACTTGTATAATTCTTTGTTTCATAATGTCATCATTTGGTAGTGGATTAGCAAAAGCTAACTGTTTTAGGCGTCCCCACAAATACATATCCGCTACTTGAATCCAAGCTTGAATGCCAGACTAAAGGTGAATTTACACTGTGCAAGCAGCTGCAGCATAAACACCAAACGTCAACGCAGTCAGGAAATAAAAATTTATAAATCCTGCTTAATAATGGCTTCTATACCCAGGGGTATGCGGATGACATCACTATACTTGTCGTGGGGAAGCATAACAAAACAACCTCGGAGCTTATGCAAAGGGCACTGAGAATTGTGGAGGGATGGTGCAACAAGGAAAACCTTACTGTTAATCCTGGCAAAACTGCGCTAATACCCTTCACTAGACGAAGGAAGCTGGATGATTTAATATCTCCTCACTTCTTCGGTACCACACTCGGCTATGTTCAGGAGGTAAAGTACCTTGGATTAACTCTGGATTCTAAGCTAACCTGGAATCCACATATGCAGAATGTGATTAATAAGGGCAAAATGGCTCTAATGGCTACCAAAAGAGCTGTGGGGAAGAATTGGGGATTTCAGCCACGCATAGTACACTGGTTGTACACTGCTGTGGTAAGACCCATGATAACCTACGGTTCAACTATCTGGTGGCCAAAAATAGAACAGAGAAAAGCAGAGCTGGAGTTATCCAAACTCCAGCGACTAGCATGTCTCTGTATAACGGGAGCTATTAGAAGCACTCCAACTGCAGCCATGGAAACCCTACTAAGCCTCCCCCCTCTTGGTATAATTATTAAGGCGGAGGCGAGGATTGGGGCATACAGGCTGAAATGTAACGGCAACTGGTGCTCTGGGCCTGCTCTAGGACACACCAGAATAACGAGCAGTATCACAAACCCAATATTTGAGATGAGCAGTGATACAATGCCAAAACGGATAAATACACACAGACCATACAAAACCCAGCTTACCTGGGGCGGTAGTGAGCGATCTCCTGGTCAGTCTCGGAATTTGGTTTGGTATACCGATGGATCCAAGACTGACAATGGAGCCGGCGCAGGAATACATGGTATGACCCCCAGGTTTAATGCTTATGCTTCCCTGGGGAAATATGCCACTATTTTCCAGGCGGAAATATATGCCATTGAACTTTGTCTGCGAGAGAACTTGAGAAGGAGATATAAGGGCAGGGACATTACTATCTTCTCTGAT
Organism: Listronotus oregonensis; assembly: GCA_019359885.1. Taxonomy (NCBI): domain Eukaryota; kingdom Metazoa; phylum Arthropoda; class Insecta; order Coleoptera; family Curculionidae; genus Listronotus; species Listronotus oregonensis. The sequence goes on along the minus strand of JAHBCN010001876.1, from coordinate 203,885 downwards.
AGTCAAGCGGCCATAAAAGCTTTGGCATCCCAACAAGTCAACTCAAGGTTGGTTTGGAACTGTCTGCAATGCCTCCTAAACCTGGCTAACCACAACAAAGTTACACTTTCCTGGGTGCCAGGACACAGGGAATACAGGGCAATGAAAATGCAGACTCCCTGGCCAGGCGAGGCTCCGCAGCAATGTTTGTGGGTCCTGAACCTGTTTTTGGAATACCAAAAGCCTCGGTTCGTGGCTACATGACTCGGTGGATTCAAACACAACATCAGTCATACTGGAACCACATTCCAAGGCAAAATCACAGTAAATCAATGTTGGACTCACCATCGAAAGCATTGACAAGTGAACTACTAAAACTAAATAGGAATCAGATTAGAATAGTGACAGGATTAATAACCGGACACTGCACCCTAAAAAACATATGCACACTATGGGCATCTATAGAGAAGAACCCATTTGCAGACTATGTGACGAAGAGGAAGAGACAGCCTCTCACATCATATATGAGTGCCCTGCACTTACATACTGGAGAACAAATCAAAACCTCGTGGTGGACACTAACCACCAGGAGGCTGGAGGCCAGAAAAGAACAGTAAAAGGGCTACTACACCTGTCTAAGGTGTCAAACCTTTTTAACTGAAACAAATACACAAGAGATACAGCAAGCCCTGTAGGCTGCAGTGTCGAGGCGGACAAAACCTCAACTTGTGTATTTCCTTTATCAATCAATCAATCAATACATATCCGCTACTTGAATCCAAGCTTGAATGCCAGACTAAAGGTGAATTTACACTGTGCAAGCAGCTGCAGCATAAACACCAAACGTCAACGCAGTCAGGAAATAAAAATTTATAAATCCTGCTTTAAAAGAGACTTATTCCCAAAAATACCTGTTGATTTTCTCAGTTCTTGAATAAAACCTGCTGCTCGTGTGTTACGATTTCTCAGTTGTTGGAGAAAACATTGTATGCTACTCGTGTGTTATGTTTTCTAAGTAATTTGAGAAATTATCAATTTTTCTCGCGTGACTTATTTTCAACATAACACACTATAGACCAGGGCTGAAGCCTTTGAAAATAGAAAAAAGTAAAAAAAATCATAGTAGGATTGAAACCCATTGGAAAGGGAAGAGAATATAACAAAAATGAAAGGAAAAATAATTTACGGGCGATCTGAGGTCGGGAAGTGGAAAGGGTGAGTTTTTAAGGGTAAAAAACGGTTTATCTCGATTTACGGCAAAACTACAAGTCCTATGTAAAAAAGTGTAATAGCAAAGTTGTAGGTGATGAAAAGATCTACAACTTTTGTATTTATACTTTTTTTACATAACCTTAAAATTTATGTAAAAAATTCAAATAACCGAGTTTTTGGTTTTCTATTTTTATCTTTTACAAAAAAAAATCACGAAATTTGGTGAAAAGTTATCTTTTTATGTCCCAAACACGCTGCAATTTTTTTGATTTAAAATATATATATTTTTTTCATTTTATTTTGACTTAATATCGAAAAAGCACCCTAATTTTCAATCGAGAGTTCTCCTGTCAAAATATCTGCTTTTTAATAAAGTTGGTGGTCTTTTTGTTCGTTTAAATTTCTACTTTCTGATGGTATAAAAAAATATACATTATTATGGTAAATGTTCTTAAAAAATGCAAACAAAAACAAAAAAAACTCGAATTCGATGCTTTTTTCTAATCATTATGTACAATCTTGAGCTATTTATTAAAATTAACAGTTTAATTACTCAAAAAACGTAAGATTTCATGTTACATTGATAAACAAAAAATTGCAAATCAAAATATACTACTATAATTAACAACCAAATGTACTTAATGATTAATAAAAAATGGGATTCAAGATTATTTCGTTTCTTTGCTTTTTCTGAGAACATTTACCATAGTAATGTATTTTTTTTACACCATCAGAAAGTAGAGATTTAAACGAACAAAAAGCCAACCGACTTTTTTAAAAAAGCAGATATTTGGACAGAAGAATTTTCGATTGAAGATTAGGGTGTTTTTTCAATATTAAGTCAAAAAAGGGTGAAAAAATAAATATTTTAAATTAATAAAATTACAGTGTGTTTGAGACATAAAAAGGTAAGTTTTTACCAAATCTCGTGGAAAAGATAAAAATACAAAACCAAAAACTTGGTTATTTGAATTTTTCACATAAATTTTAAGGTTATGTGAAAAAAGTGTAAATACAAAAGTTATTACCTACAACTTTGCTATTTAACTTTTTTCCATAGGACTTGTAGTTTTGCCGGAAATCGAGATACGGTTTTTTACCCTTAAAAACTCACCCCCTTCCACTTCCCGACCTCAGATCGCCCGTAAATTATTTTTCCTTTCATTTTTGTTATATTGTCTTCCTTTTCCAATAGATTTCATCCAACTATTTTTTTTGGTTTTACAAATTATCGACCCTGGTCTACTAGTACTATAAATAACTATTTTTTATAACTGGAAAATGGCACAATTTTCAAACAAAATGCACGAGACAGAAAACTTTCTAAATAATGCGCCGATAATTACAAATATTGTGGTAAGACAGCCTTGGAACACCTTAACATTTCTCCTAAATTTCATACGTCTATGTTTATCCATATTTATACAATAGAATAATTTAATTTTTCTCTTAAAATTTTAGCGCCCTATAGTTAAAAAGTTTTTCTGTAAAATACCTAGTGGGTGACTCACCTCTTTACTAAAGTAAAGTGGTTCTAGTTTCCACTACAAGTAACATATGACACATAAAATTTGTGTCAAATTACAATTTTCTAACTATTTTACTTTTTGAGATATTTGTATTAAAAGTATTCAAATTGACACCCTGAGATAAATGCAAAATTATTTTGGTAAAAATTACATTTTTGTGTATTCGTGTTCCTGGAATCCTTTATCATGTGATTGCGAACGAAACTGCGAACATATTAACACAAATGACCTAGGTAGGTAGGTAGGTAGGTTTAAAGTGAGTGGACTTTTTATGCCCTCCACTGCGACCGCTCGGTCTATTGTGGCTCACACCTTTTTATATTTCTCCCAAAAGGATCGGATTCTAATGAATCCAATACCAGATTGGGAGAGAGTTCTTACATCTCCTCTTAGTCGTGTCACTACCGGACACGAGCACAATGTGTTCTGATGTGTCCTGGTGTCCCTGTCTCCTGGAGAGTATGACAAGCAGACGATTAGATCCATCATGCCCTCCTCTCCCGGTCTAGTAACGTGGGTAGCTACCAGGTCCTTGTTACAGGAACCAGATGTTCTTTCTGAGGCCGCATCTCCGGCCTTATCCTATGAAAACGGTCCTATCCGCTTTCTGTTTAAAGCCAGGGAACCCTTTTTCCTATAAAGGCGGTTCTGTCCGCATTCTGTTTGGATTCAGGGAACCCTTCCTAAGCACCTGTTTGTTCGGGATGGATTAGCTCTTTCCCGTGAAACAGGCGCCGTTGACTTCAGGGGCACCTTACGAAACGGATTCACCCGTTTCGGTCGGCGCGCCTTTGTCTGCTTGTGACCTTGAGTGGCACCTCTCGAAACGGATTTATCCGTTTCGGTCAGGGCACCTTTGTCAATTTTTTCCTATGAAAGCGGTTCTGTCCGCTTTCTGTTTGGAGTTAGGGAAGTAATAGTCCACCACGGCAGAGCCCCGCATTACCGCAGTAAGGCTAGATACTCTGGGAGGTCGCCCTGTATCTCAGAGGCACCGTTGGGGACACCTGTTGAAGGCACAGGATGTCATTCACTTATCAGCACGGTATGCTAACACCTTGAGTTAAAGCCTTGTGTTCATCTTAGCTTCGGATTCCGTTCCATACGGTGGCAACAAGAGTTGCCGATAACCAGCAACTCTAGCGCATGTTCCAAAAGATCCTACTGGGCCCAACCACAAAGACGATGTGTGAACACAGCGGTTGGGTTGGCGGCGAATGACCTAACTATAATTTTTATTAAAAAAACCATTGGTGTAAAGGGAATTAAAGTGTGTTGGTATTACATACCTTAAAGAAATACTTGTAAATTCCATCTACTAATCCAAAGAAAACTAAATAGGGCTTGTATATGTTATATTCCTTAACAGACTTATCAGTGAGACTAGTGGCGGGACCGTTAGGTTGAACATGGCGTACATGGGCCAAAACTATTAACCTAGAAAAAATACATACAGTGTTTTACGTGTATTATAAAATGGTCTTAAAATACATAGGGTGGGTTATTATCAGAGCTGTCGGTAATTCAATTAAAAGAATTGAAAAACCGTATTCAATTACTTCTCATTAATTGGATTGCTTTAATTCAATTACTTTCCGGAAAAGTTAATTGTATTTGGATTATCAATTTCTCGAAGCCCCAGTAATTCAATTACTTAAAAAGTAATTTGATTACTTATAAAGTAATTGAATTACCTAGAAATAAATTCAATCACCTACAAATAAATTCAATTACCTAATAAATAATTGAATTACTGCGAAAAATTTAATTATCTTTATTTATGGAAAAACTGCCGAAATTTTGGCCAGTCAGAAAAAGCATCTTAAAACACGTCGGGCCGCTTTGAATCCGCGCCGCCGCCGCTTCCGCGCTGATTTAGTAGAGATCAAACGCTGTTAGAATAACACCGATACGTCACGGTTTTATACGGGTTTGCCATATGAGACCGTGACGTATCGGTGTTGTTCTTACAGCGTTCGATCTCTATTTTCGATTGATGCTTACCGCCACCGGTTTTATGTTTGTTTTCTTTTATTATCCAAACAAAGATAGTAGTTTTTTTTATTATTACAGGTACTGGTTACTAATGTGGTATTTATTCAAATATTTTTAGAGTAATTTAGTTTCCAAATATAATTGAGAGAATGAAGAGTAATTCAATATATAATGGGAATTTTAATGACATAACGGTAGTTCAATTACATTACCGTAATTCAATTACCAAAAGGAAATTGAATTAAATGTGGTAATTTAAATAGAGTAATTGCTAAAATATTTAATTACTTTACAAACATGAAAGTAATTGATAATCGTAATTTACTACTACTTAGAAGAGTAATTGGTAATTGTAGTTGAATTACTTTTTAAAAGTAATTGCGACAACTCTGGTTATAATGATATAAAGATACGCAAATAAATTCCTAAAGGTGCGTATCCATTTAGCGCAGCGAGTTCGTTATCGTTGCTGCGAAAAGTGAATACCAAACCGGTGCGCGCTGTAAGGTCAACAGTGCCGTGGTCAAACCAATGACATTGGTCGAACCAAGACTAGGATGCCCTGGGCGACAGCCATAATGAAATCTGAAAAAATCGGCGACATAAACAGTTTTTTTTATATTTTCCAGTCTTTATTTAAAAAAGTAATTATTTATTTTTATTTTTCTTTAATGTAAATTTATAACAAAGGTTAAATTTTTAAAAACGTGGTTATGTATTAAGCTTGTCCCTTTAATACAGGGTCATGCAACGAGGACTCAACAAGGCCATATTTGTGGCTTTTCTCGTATTTAAAATAAAAAAGTGAAACAGCAATATTGTGTATTTTTTTCTGTAGGATCTAAAGAAATTCTAAAGAAAATAATTTGAATTAAAACAAAAGAGATAAAACACAAAATCACCATTTACACCCATTTATTGGTTTATTTTTGAAAGCCTCTAATTTCTTTTGATACATTCACGTTCCAGTAAAAATTATTTCGTATTTATTTATAGTAACAACAGAATTAAAGGGGTAATTCAGAAAGGTGTCTCACCCCTTTTTTTCTACGTATTTTCAGGACAGAAAAATAAAACTTGGGGATATTATATAATGTCAAATTTCCCGTTTCTTGATAAGCCACGCGACTTTCAAGTGATATCAGATTTCACCGGAAACGGCCTTAACTTCGATTTTTAAATGAGACACACTTTATATTTTTGCCCATATGTTAAATTTTGACAGCTTTGTAATTTTGTTTTTATTTTTTCTTTCGATTTAGGTGGTCATATGATGGGCCAAAAGTTAAAAAATAAAAAATAGCCTTTAAATACTTTACGATTAATTTGATTCCGTTTTAATATTTTAAAATAAAAATAACCAACTTTTTAAAATGGAATGAGATGGGTATCTTGTCATTAGAAAAGCTTGGCCTACAAAGGATAATTCCAAGTTAAAAAAAAATCAACCCTGTCAAAATTTGACATATTATGGAGTACCATTAGACGCAGAATGAATCCAAAAATGTAAAAAATACATTTTAAAATCAAAAGTTTAGGCCGTTTCCAGTGACACAAGAAGTCACTGACAGTTATATGACTTGTCAAAAAACGTCAAATTTGACATTCTATAATATCCCTAAGTTTCAGTTTTCTATCTTGAAAAATACAGAAAAAGGGGGGTGAGTTACCCTCCTGTATCACCCTGTAAGTTTCTCTTTTAAAAACATGTATACAAAGTTGTAATGAACGCCAGGCTTTGACAGAATATTAACTTTTGTCAAAAAACGTCAAATTTGACATTCTATAATATCCCTAAGTTTCAGTTTTCTATCTTGAAAAATACAGAAAAAGGGGGGTGAGCTACCCTCCTGTATCACCCTATAAGTTTCTCTTTTAAAAACATGTATACAAAAGTTGTGACTTAAATCTTGCCCAAGACTTTGACAGAATATTGACTTTTTTTTTCTTGCAATTTTTAAACCCCTTTTTTCTTTTAAAACTCTAAATTTAAATTTCCTAAGTTTTTTTCAAATGAATTAAACTAATTCCGTTGTTACTAAAATTTTACATATAAATCCTTTTTTATTTAAATCAAATTTGGTAATAATTGTTGTACTAAAATACTATAAAACTTTAAAATTTGAAAAAAAGCTTTAAAGGAACCAATGAATAAGGTGTCCCATTGGGAAAATTATATATTTTTTATTTTAATTCAAATTACTTTTTTTAAGGGTTTTTCAGGAATCTATGGAAAAAATACACAAGAGGGCTATTTCACATTTTTTTTTTAATGGAGAAAAGCCAGATATAGCCCTGCCCTCTTCGGATGATCACATACAATATAAAATGTATTGCATGTATTACCTTGATAAATGAGCTAATCGATCTTTCTCCCATTCACCTTTACTTTTAAGAAACAGAGCCATCGGAGCCATGTACAAAGGACCCTCCGCCTGGTACGCAAGGTCAGTCGAAAGTTCTGCACTGGCATATAAGTCAAGGGCCGCAAATTCTCTTGAATATACCCTTGTTCTAAAAAAAGACATCAAAAACTTAAAACATGGGATCTAAGACGTTAAGTGAATATAAAGCCACAAAATCTGTAAAGCAAAACTTACGTGTTAATAACATAAAGTCCCACGTGAATCAAATAAGGCACCATATGCAAGTTGCTTTGTGGTCCTCCGCCTCCTGTGTCTTCATGGAAGGATTTTTCTTGGGCAAATCTAAGTAAAAGTAGTTTGATATCGTGTATTGTCGAACTGTGTCCGATATCCCTGAAAAACAAAGATAAATGAGTGGGTTAGCTGCAAAGGGTACCAAGGATTTGTTTCAAAAAATAAAATTAATGTAAAATATGGAATTAATGTTATAAAAAAAATCTTTTTGGTAAAGAGGTACGTACAAGTGTGTGTTCTTAAAAACATTTTTAAGGACACACTAGCGCAAAAAAGCCTTATGATGTCCAGAAGGAACCTCCGAACACTAACTAGCCAGTGCGGGCTACGAGGACACCTATTTAAAATGGGTCTAACGAACACAGAATTATGCTAGGCTGTGAAAAGAAAATGAGACCGTGGAACATATTCTTTGCGATTGTCCCGCCCTCACATTTGAACGGAACTCCATGCTGGGCACAAACTGGGCATTACTAGCCAAAATTAGGGCGATTCTACACAAAGACGTCGTCAACTATTTCACATTAATAGGTTGGACGATGCAGTAAATCTCCCGCCTACAAGAGAAAGCACAAAGGACCTACTAAGGTCTAGGTGCAGTGGTATATTATCACCCTCTGAACATTCAGATCAGAGAGAAGGACACACACTTTTACCTCTTTGCCACAAAGTTTTTTTAATATAAGCTTCATATTATACTCCTAATTTAATTTTTTTAAATAAGTCACCACTCAAATAAGGTTAAAATGTGATACATACAGGCAGTTGGACCTTGAAATATCAACACTTATTTCCACTTAAAACTCTTTAGCGAATGTTAACAATTTTTTTCTTTGTTTTTGGCTCTGATCCCCTAAGGTCCAATTTGCCAGGACTCCCCTTTTCAGGGCTTCGTCGGTGAAAAATCTGGATGTCTGGTCCAAAGACCCTCAAAACTTTTTAAAATTATATTTAAATTAATGCAAGACGCAAGTTAATGGCGGTGAAACGAACATTTATTTACTGCGAGGGAGTCTCATGCGTCCGATTTCCGACCATCCGACGTACGAAATTTTTTTAAAATTTTTTGTCGGAAAACTTGCATGTATTGATCCGAATTTCGGATCCAATATCCAGTCAAAAGAAAAAAAATTAGAGCATTTTAAAGGTCAACCTGTGAAACTGCAATGAAAAAAAGAGGAAATAACCTAACGGAACTAAAATATTATTTAGTGGAAGAAGAGAAAGTGGTTGTTAAGCATGAGGTAAATTTAGGTTAAGGTTAAAATTTTTTAAAGATTTTAAATTATAATTGTATATTTTAATATTCAATATAAATTGAAATTACCCCAACAAAGTAAATAAAGTAAGGTTAGATCACCAGAAAAAAACGCCCGACATCGTACAAAATTAAAATGAATTTAACTCCATCCGACGTCGGATAAAATGTTAAAATATTCGGATGAAAAATGACGCCAAAATGTTCTGACCAATCAAAATACTTTCGGATGATCGGATCGTCGGAAATCGGACGCATGAGACTCCGGCTTTAGGCATAAATCCGAAAAGGGTTAATAAGTATTTGCAAGTTTACGTTTTCGTTTACCAATTTTCGATAAGCACTGAAACATTCCCAGATTGGCTTTAATGAGGAAAATGTTCATTTAACTAACAAGAAAAAGAAATTGCTGTATATCATTTTACGCCAAATTTAATGGATAATTTTATAAAACCCACCCATCCCTTTTGTGCGAAATTCATGTATTGTAGATTTGGGTACCGTGCGCAATTCGTGTTAAAAAGGTCACGTAGTAGGTATACGGTACGCAATTCAAGACCGCCAGAACATGAGCATCAAGCCTTTGATTACATTATATAATTTTCAGAAAAATGTATTTTTTTATTTAGTTACTATTAATAATAAGCGACTAAAACACTGATAAAACTACTATTCTTTAAGAGCACATTTCTTATTGTATACTTTGTAGAGTAACTTTTTAAATATCATTGTATAAGTCCTAATAAATATAATCAAATTTAATAAATATAATATACTAATGTTGTGTTTATAATTTTTAAACCTTTATCCACCCTGTTTTTAAATGAATTGCATTTACAGTTTGTTCAATTAATGCGTTCCATGTATACACAATTCTATTAAGTTTTTTCTTGGTAGTTTGGCACAACGTTCTTTTTACATTTTCCGGATATGTCCTCAAGATATTTCAGTCTATTCTTATAAATTTTAACTTCTGTTGAATAATGACCATTCAAAATTTTAAATGTCTCTACTAGATCTCCGAAATCGTTTTTCTTTTAATGTTGGCAGCTTAGACATTTTTAATCTTTCTTCATAAAGTAAATTTAGAGTTTCACTTGTGATTTTTGTAACTTTTATTTGAAGTTGTACCAAAATTTCGATGTCTTTTACAAAATACGGATTCCAGATAGTGTTAGCATACTCTAAAATTGGTCTAATGTGTGATTTATAGATTTTGGAAATAATTTCTACACTGGTGTTCTGGAATGCTTGTCTTATTAATATCCTAGTCTTTCTGTTTTTCAATATTTGTTTAATATTTTACTTACGGCTAGGCCAGAGGTAACAGACTTTTTAACAGCTCTAGGATTTTTTTATAAGAAGTATATATGATTTGAATAATCTAGCAGATTAATTAAAACACTGCGAATCTATGTAATCAATAGTCTTCTTGTAGGTCTCTGACAAGTTTGTCATTAAAAAAGTAATGTTATCTATTTTCTAAAATATAAATTTTCTTTGAGTATTACCTATGATTAGTACTTTCTTGCAGATACGTGTTATGCCTGGCTAAGCAACTAGCAAAAGCGGATTCGGGCACTTGTGGACCCCATAATGGCAACAATCCATTGCATTTGGTATTCGCATTTTGAAGGGCGGCAGATTCCCACTCATCTCTGGCTCTGGCAAGGCGGACGGCTGACATATGACAGTCTATGTGGACTACGTTGAAGTGAGTGACTGTTGAATAGCCTAGAAAAAAACATTTATAACTTTAAATTTCCAGAGTCAACAACACAAATATTTTTTTTTACGTTCGAATGATGGGTGCTGCAAATACGTAAAAATTAACGATGTAAAATATTTAAAAACTAAAATAAATGAAAATAACATGAGAAACCGCCAATTTTTGACCGATGAACTTTGTAGTGATCTCGTTATAAACTGTATATTGTCCGTTTTAAGAGTAGTAACAGAAAAGTATAGAAAATAACTCTTACCACAAAATAGGACACATATAATACAAACCTTTTGGCAAACAAAAAAAAAGCTGACGTATGTAGATCATATTTTTAAAATAGACATACGAAGATAAATCAAGCATTATAATACAATGAATGCCTACAAAACGAAAAGACTGATCAAAATATCAGATTAGTGTATCTTAATGAAATTTGGATCTAATAAAAGGTATCTCAAGTTCGTCGATGGATACACGAAACTGATAAAAACAGCCCATCTAAAATAAAATTTAAAGGATCACGACTTACCAGGCTACAAGCCGGGGCTCACTTAGCATTTTTAGATGGTTAAGATTCATGGCCGCCGCCAGAAAAAAATGTAGAGGGGGTCAAAAAGCTTAAGTCAATTTACTAGACCAGAATTAATTGAATTAAAAAAATAAATAAATATACCACAACTTTAATTTCTAAATAATAATCATACTTATTTAAATTTCTAGGCGATATTGTAAAATTTAAGAGGTTACACGGAAATTGTTTTGTTTTAAGTAATTTTTAAAAACCCAGGGGGTTCGATGGACACCCCTGACCCCCCTACCGGCGGCCTTCTTAAGATTTTTTATTAAATTAAAAAAAAGGACCGTGACTACCACAAGACGCTGGACGCAAACATATTTCAAAATTTCAAAGGGGGTTGTTGGGCAACTTGTTACTGCATTACGTAATTTTGAGAAGAAATGAGACGTTATATTTGACAATGCTTCATACCATTCTGAGCAAAAGCGTCCCACATTTTCTTTTTTTAAAACCACATTTAAACACAGTTTTAAATTATTTTAATTGACTATATTTATTAATAGTTATTATTGTTTTAACCTGAAGTAAGCAGGATCAAAAGAAATTGTAGCCCCTAAAAATAACGACAACGTCAAGTCATATTATACAGGGGGTAATCTGTCAGATTTCCATGAATTACCAAGATGCCTATATTAAGTGAATGGAATATATCTTGACGTTGACCTTCCTTTATACTCATTCACAAGCCGTCAATGATGTTTCAGGATACTTACCTACAGTCTTACGTTGCTTAGTCTCAAAATCTTCAACATTACACCTTTTGGTGAACGTGTAAATACCCAATACTTTGGTGGGTTGATATTTGTAGCCTTCACGACAGATACAACACACGAGTCCCGATTCTTCTCCTAATTCTTCGATTTGTTGAAGTATTGTCGATTTTGCTGTAACCTGTTCAAAATAAATAACCTTAATTAGGCCAAAGCTCTAAAGTATAAAATAATTGACTGCCCTGTATAACCTAAAAACATTTTACCTACCTGTCCTTTATCGTTAGTTCTCATTCCTAGTTGGCCGAGTTGTTTTTCTCGCATCGCCATAGCCAGTCTTTTTTTCTCAGACCTTGTAAATTCTCTGACCTAAAAAACGCATATTCTATGACTATCCATATTGGACAAAGGACCTAAATAGGTCTATTAAACTTTTCCTTATTTAGCAGCATTAATACATTAATTAAAGTTATTATACCTCTTCGATTTGTGTGGCCACTACTGAATTCGTACATAAGGCTTCCAAAAGGTTCTCAGCTAAGGAACCAACATGCTCATCTGAAGACACTTGTTCTAAACGGTGAATTATTGGAATCGTATCTGCTTTAGATATTTCCAATTGTGTGTTTTCGTGACTGTGAGCAAGTCCAGTTAAAAATCTAAATATCAGAAAAATGGGATTAAGAAATATTCATTATCTAATACTAGCCTAACTGTTTAGCCTTAGCTGTTTTTGGTTAGATGTATGAAGTGGCAGGCATGTTTTTGCAGGAAACCAAAAAAAAATGCTATCTTAGAAGAACCGAAATATGCCTTAGAAAGGTCCGGAACATTTGCTAAATATTCAAAATGCGATAAAAATTGAAAATGATGCATTTTTTTCTACTTCAATTGCTCCTAACTTTGTAAGTATTGGTCGCAGAGAAAAATTGCAAAGGAGAAAAGTGTTGTAATAATCGTAATAAATTTCCTACAAGATAGAATTGGCTAAAAATCGTAAAACGCATTATGCTTGTTGCAAAATAGCAATAGAAACAAGGCGAAAAAATATTTTTTGGGCATTTTTTTATATCCTTAATTTTTTCTCAGGATCTCCATTTACGGCTTGAAAAAGCTTCATGCCATGTTAAAACATCATGTCAAATTTCCTTAAAATCGATTCGAGAGCTTTTGCAAAAGTAATTTTGCAATGCGATATCGTTTGGAAAAATGGACAATTTTGTAAAATGGGTAGAACCCAGAATAGGGGATTATGATACTTAAATTTTTATTCACATATACTAGGGATCTCAAGCTTTTAACCGCTTTCTTAAAATTGGAAATCGGATCGTTTGGATGGCATCAGCAACTGTTTAAAGTTATGAACCCTTTTTTGCTTACAAACAAATTAAATACCTGCACCAATGTTTGATGAAAAATTTTAATAAGAATGTGGTTTAAAAATACTCGGAAAGGCGCTTCTTATGATATGCCGAAATTGTCAATCGGTCTATTGGCTGCCAAGATACGAGCTGTCAAAGTTGACATACGTTTACGGTGAATCTATAAACAGTAGCAAATATCAACTAGCACCTGGTTTATATGGTCTTCTTTTGAGTAAAAAATAATACTAATAAAATTATTTCAAAGTAAAAAAATATATATTTTTATTTACTTTGCTGCAACAATATATAAGAATAAATTTTTAAACATTTTTTTCATATTTTTATTTAACAATTGTTCAGGACCTGTCTGAAAGGGAACATACTTTGGTGCTTGTTAAATACTTTTTCTAAGGGGTTTTCAGCGAAAACATGCCTGTCACCTCGTGCAGTTAACAACTGTTGTTGACAAATAAGGCTTGGTTTATCCAGCGTTTTTAATGAATATACAGTGCATTGTGCGGCCATTCCAATTTTAGTAACCGTGAGGGGATAACAGCGCGCCATCTTGGTCCACGGCTATTACGAGAACCTTCGATCTTATATAACTGTTTGACACTATTGCTGTGTCAAATTCGAACTACTTTATTGTAACCGCCAAGGACACCATCATGATCATTTGGTTTTTAAAAAATAAAGTTACAGTATATTTACTTTACATTGTAAAAACTAAACGCTTTTAAACGTAAAAGATTTTTTCATTTTAAACTTTCAAAAGTGAATTCTTTTTTGGGCCACCCTGTATTTTACAGTGAATATCGGAAAGTTGGATTTATCCTTGTTTCGTACACTCGCATTTCCCCCAAATATTCTTATTTCATATACAAAATTAATTGTTCATTTTCCGACATCTCGTTTCGTATACCAAATACTAAGGTAGGTTCCTATCTCTCATTCCATAAAATATGGTAAAATGAATTAAACCTAATTTTTTAACTAAATATCAAAATATTTCTTGCTCAAATATAAGATACAGAAATATAAAATATTCATTTGTGATATTAAAATAATCTAATAATAATATATGTTTTAACTATCTACCTAAACGGAAAAGTTTACTGTTTCTACTTTTAGTGACTTATCGCGTCCGAAATATAATTGTAGAAAATAAAAAGCCGCTTTAAATAACCAGAGCTAATCATGACCGACCAGAATTAACGGCTTTTGAATTTGTCTAAATTAACCCTATGTAGAAGTTATTAACACATTTTTTATAATTTTCAATATGGTATTTATTTAGTTGGTTATTTGGATCGTCACAATGGTTGGTGTACGAAACGAGAAGCATAAAATGGATAAAATAATTCAGTGTACGAAATAAGAATATTTCAGGTAAAATTCTTAAGATCTAAAGTGTATGAAACCAGAAAACACCAAAATTTGGTAAACGTTTAAAAAAATTTAAGCTGTGCTAGAGGGTAAACCTGGTAAAATCTTAAACTCATATACAGGGTGTGAAATCTATGATGCTCACGATTTTAATGGGCGATAGTGGAGCTCAAAACAAGTCAAAAAGTTCATATGACATATGTGTCAAAACTTGACAGATTTTTGTCTAAACAATATCAAAGTTACAAACTTTGGTAGCAATTATTTCCGAACCGCCTAACAATTGGCAACTTTCGTTTTAACAGCTCATCGGAAGATTCATTTGCTAGTAAAATAAACGAAGTTTTAAATGTTTTGTCTACAAATAAAAAAAATATAATAATAATGTTTCCTCCAGTTAAAAATTTAAAAAACAATTGGCAACAGCGCTACCCGTAGCGTGGAGTCCATTAAGTGGCGATATTTTTGTCCGTTTTTTATTACATGCCTTCCAGTTCAAATCGGGAATATGCCGATATGTTATTAATTTACGGCGAGGCAAACCAAAATGCTAATCTAGCAGCTCAAAGAGTGACCAAAACCACAGCACGAGGGCAAACCAGGGAATGGATCCGAAACAAACACAAGGAATACTGGGAGAACCTCGGTAGAATAAGACATGGAAAGGGCTTCATAAGGGGCTCATCCAAAAGATCGAAGGAAGAACTACTCAGACAAAGTAGGAAAAGACTTCGCATAACAGTAGGGCTGCTAACAGGGCACGATAACCTAAGAGGGCACCTACACAAGATAGGCTCATACAATGGGGACCCAAGTTGCAGAATGTGCGACGAGGGGGAAGAAACAGCCTACCGCATACTGTGTGAATGTGAAGCGTTAAATCCCAAAAGACAGGCATTATTTGGGCAACCGAAAATAAGCCCACAGGAATATATCAACCAACCAGTCTCGGGGTTATACAGACTTGTAAAAGGAACAAGACTAATGGGAGGATTGGTATAAAAGATAATGGGAGATTAGGCACAAAAAGTCCAAGAGGCTGCGCTGCCTCCGGTAGTGAAAGACGGCTCCCAGGAAGAAGAAGAAGAAGAAGCAGCTCAAATTTACCGTAAAAGATTTCCACAATGGCTACATCAGAGAAGGAGAGTGTTAAAAGTACGCGAAAACTGGGTTCATCGAAGTGAGGCCTGTGTAGAAACTAGAAGACGACATTTTGAGCAACTTATGTAAACTCAAATAAAGATGTTTTTTTTAAAATTAAAACATAATAATTTGTGTTGGTAAAATGGATATTCAGCTTAATTTTGTGGGAAGTTCCATTTTTTTACAATTATAAATAAAAATCCTAAATAAAGTAGAAGAAAAAAACGTAATTTTTACGCAGGGGGACTGGTATATAAGAGCTGCGGAGCTGCATACCTTCCAAAAAAAATTAGAACATTGACTAAAAATTTGTTTTTTACTTAAATTTATTTCCTAATTAAATATTAAAATAAATGGCAAGAAGTAATTTTGATTATTTGCTATTTTTTTTAGAGGTTCCGCAGCTCTTATGCACCAGCCGCAGGTATGTAAATAAACACCTCTTTAAATATGTAAAACCTCGCAAAAAACGTTCGGCGTTCGACTCGCTTCGATGAAGCGGGCGCGGTGTTGCCAAATTTTTAAAACTTTAAAAAGCCATATTTCGAGAACAATTAACTAATCGCTCATAAAAATCGTAAGCATCATACTTTTTACACCCTGTATATATTTTTTGTTAACCTCTGATAAAACACCATATAGATAACTAGCTTTTTAGACTATTAAATAAATGAAAGTATTTTGGAATTTTATTTTCATCCTTACCTAAGAATATATTTAAGTGCTGGTTTAGATATAAAATCTTTCAATTCGTCACTATCAGTTCTAAGCAGAGTAGGTTTGACACATGGTGCATGCATGGTGATGTAGTCCAGAGCATCTTTTACAATATTCAGTGACAGAATGTAATCTTTTAAAGTGTTGCCGATGGCGTTCTTCTCAATGCTATTTGTGAGCATGCAGAACATTTCGAGTTTTTGTTGATCCTCTGGGATGTGCTCAAAGTCATATCTAAAGAAACAAATAATTATAAAATTAAAAAAAATGGTAAAGGGCATATTTTAAGGTAAGTCGGTTGGCCCCAGGTGACGTAAACAAGGAATATGATACTTTACCTGTGAAATTCCAAGACCCTCTTGAAATGATCAAGTAATATTTCCATTTTTTCCTTATTTCCATAGACAAGTGCTGCTAAAACTCTAGTAAGGTGCGCAAGAACTGAGGTGTTATTTCTAACAGCGGGGTGTATCTGAAACATAATTTTAAGTAAAGGCTAGTTCTGGTTAGTTTGCTGTAAACAAAAAAACTATACATTGATTAAGATAAGAACAAAAATGCTCTAGTTCTAGTCATTTTTACAACAAACGGGATCGTATCTTTTAGGAACAAATTATATCTTAATTGGAGATATGTTCTACAGTATGTCCACGGAAAAGGTGTTGAAGAGGAAAAACTTTTTTATTTTTGATTTTATCGAAAAAAGCTACTCTTGATAAAAAAATTTGCTACTTCTTAGAGTAAGATTGGGATAGAAACATTTAACATATTTTATACGCGGTGTTCAGAAAATTGAAAAAACTTAAAATGGTACAAGAGTAAAGTGCATTTATTTGAGAAGATATGGAAATAAGTTACTAGGAAAAGTTGTTCAAAATTAAAAGGTAGTCTCTAATACCAATTTTCGAAAAAATCGGCCTACTTTTATTTATTTGTAATTAAATTTATTTTAATATCAATTAAAATGTTTAATATTAATTTTATTAATTTTTTTGCTGTTGAGTAAGCATTTAAAGCTGACGATACTGCGGCTAATGAATTATAAAAGCGAAGTGTCAATAAAGCTTGTCACTATCAACGCCTACTAGTACAATAATGAGTTGTTAATTTGGAATTAGTTAATTAATATTAAAATAATTTTCATCACAAATTAATAAAAGTAGGCCGATTTTTTTGAAAATTGATATTAGAAACTATCTTTTACTTTTAAACAACTTTTCCTAGTAACTTATTTCCATATCTTCTCAAATAAATGCACTTTACTCTTGAACCATTTAAAGTTTTTTCAATTTTCTGAATACCGCGTATAAAATTTGTTAAGTGTTTCTATCCCAATCTTACTCTAACAAGTAGCAAAATTTTTTTTCAGATGTAGCTTTTTTTATAAAATTAAAAATAAAGAAGTTTTTCTTATTCAACAGCTTTTCCGTGGACGTACTGTAATGTTCACGGAAAAGGTGTTGAATAGGAAAAACTTCTTTATTTTTAATTTTATCGAAAAAAGTTGTGTGATAAAAATTTTTGCTACTTCTTAGAGTAAGATTGGGATAGAAATATTTAACATATTTTATACGCAGTGTTCAGAAAATTGAAAAAACTTTAAATGATACAAGAGTAAAGTGCATTTATTTGCAAAGATATGGAAATAAGTTACTAGAAAAAGTTGTTCAAACATAAAAGGTAGTCTCTAATAACAATTTTCGAAAAAATCGGCCCACTTTCATTTATTTGTGATTAAAATTTCATTATTAATTAACTAATTCCAAATTTTTCTACTAGCAGGCGTTGATAGTGACAAGCTTTATTGACACTTCGCTTTAGCCGCAGTATCGTCAGCTTTAAATGCTTACTCAACAGCAAAAAATTTGATAAAATTGATATTAAAAATTTAAATTGATATTAAATAAAATTTAATCACAAATAAATAAAAGTAGGCCAATTTTTTTGAAAATTCGTATTAGATACTACCTTTTAATTTTGAACAACTTTTTCTAGTAACTTATTTTCATATCTTCTCAAATAAATGCACTTTACTCTTGTACCAGTTTATGTTTTTTCAATTTATATATAAATATGTAGCCAATTTATTAGATGTAGCAAATTTTTTACAATATTTCGTAATCAAAATAAAGTTTTTCTTCAACACCTTTTAGTGACATACTGTATATTGTTGTGGCTGATTTATTTATTGACAAGTTCTTGTTAGGCCAAAGAAATTTTCATGCAATGTGACCGTTTTGGTCCTGGTCCTGGGGTATACACATACACATACACTCAGTCTCTATACCTCGGGACCAGGACCGAAGCTGTCACATTGTATAGATACCCTTGGCGGTATAGGAACTTTTTAACAAATTGTATCTTGTCATAGTTAATCTACAATTTAAATATGTTTTATTTAAATTTACACTGTCAAAGGATACTTTTATTATATACAAAAAAGAAAATAATATACAAATTCCAAATTCTGGTTTCTTCCTAATAAGGTCTATTATTTATTAAAAAATATGTTTCATATGAAGGAAACCTGTACAGGGTCATTCAATGAGGACTGAACAAGGCTATACCCACGACTTTCATCTTATTGTAAAAAATGTGAAATAACCACCTCATGTATTTTTTGCCATAGAATCTGACAAAATACATAAGCAAGTAATTCAAATTGAAGCAAAAGAGATAAGGCATAAAATTTACTTTCTTAATGGGACACTTTATTTGTTTCGTTTTTAAAAGCTTATTATTATTCTTATTATTATTTAATATGCTTCAATAAGAAAAAGTGGGATTCATTTTTAGTAACAACAGAATTATACTATACAGAAATATAATTAAATTAAAATCCTCCTTATTGAAATGTATTAAAACATGAGCTTCTCTCAGAAATGAACCAATAAATAAAGTGTCAATTAAGAAAATGTTAATTTTATGGTAAATCTCTTTTGTTGCAATTTAAATCATTTTCACTAGATTGCTGTTCCACATTTTTTTTTATGAGGAAAGCCACAAATATTGCCCTGTTGAGTTCTCGTTGTATGGCCTGCTACCATGCAACAATAAGCATTTTTTAAATACTATTTAGGCTGTTCTTTATCTATGATTTTATTCCAATGGGTTAGTAAAAAAATTTACCGTGAATTTCAGCAACGATTTAACATATTCTGGCCCTCCAAAGGTAACTGAGAGTTTTTCAAAGGTGTCGAGAGGCTTGCTTGTGGCTTTTGACATTAGAGTTTCCATGATATCCAAAAGTTGTTCTGTAACAGCTGCTTGACTGTAAAAACAACAACAGTATAATTATCTTTTTATATACTTTTTAGATCCGCAAATTAAATCCGTTAGGGTACGTTGTTTTACCTTGAGTCCGCGTCTCCTTCTAGGCACAGTTGTAATATTCTCAAAAACACTTCCATTGCTCCTAATTCGGGCTCAATAAGGACCTCCTGGCATATGTTAACTTTAACACTGAGCCTAAACAACTTAAGAAGAACCTAAAATATTAAAAAAGTTTTAGGGTTAACAAAATACATAATTTTAAGTGGCTTTGCTGCTAAATGTGAGCGAAATTTCAAATGGTAAACAGATCTGTTCTAAATATATAATTTTTTTTCCTACCAACTCAACACAAAGATAAAATTAATATTATTAAAAATATACCTGTAACAAAGGTTTGGCTCTCCAAACATGCTGAATAGCTCCCAATCGAGTAACCATGACTTTAAGTCCTCCACACTCGGCTAAAACATTTGCCATTTTGTATACTTCTTCATTATCTACTGTACTCTGTCCTTTGTTGTCCAGAGTTTCAATAAATTCTTCCGTTGCATCACCCAATAAACCCCTAAACAAAAATAAAGTTAATATTTTAAACAGCCCTCGTATATTGAGACATATTGTTATTAAAACTACTCTCACCATATAATCATCAAGTTTGAGTTCAACGAAAAATAAAAAAAATAACTTTTTAACGTGCTACATTTAATTAAATAATCTAATATTACCACGAGCATTACCTCATTCTGTAGACCACCCTCATGGCATCATGATCTCCTCCTTCAGCCAGCCATATCTTCTTGAATACATCTTTAACGGGTAAATCCAAACTCATTATCTTGTTATTGACTAGCAGTTCCATGCCATTGTCATCTTCCAAAAGTGCAACGAGTTCACAATCTTGACATATTTTATTTTTGACGTCTCGCATAAGTGGCCCGAGACCAGCTTCAGTACTGGAATATGGGTTACCCAACATACGACCTATGAAAATAGGTTGTGATTGATAAAAGTTTTCAATATGCCAATAATAGCTATTCAACAAAGGTATTAATAAGGACGATTAATGAGCAAGCCTAGTGAGCGGGTTAAGGATTAAGCTCATTAATGGCCAATTAATCTCCAGGCTAGTTAAAATATTTTTTCGGCAATACTTTGTTACTAAATTTAGACAACCAACTTGAAAAATGTTTTAATGGTTGTTAATCGAATGACAAGGTTATAAATAGATACACTGTTTGTTTCGTGTATTTTAGCTGCATATACTATAATGGTTGATTAATAGAAAATCATGCATTTATGAGGGCAATAAATGAATGATTTTATTTATGTATTTGTTAACTCAAAAAAATATAGTGTGTGGTATATTGTATTTTAGTAAATGGGTTCGCTCGGCTCAAAAGAGCCCTACTCCTACTTCGACCTAAGAAGATGTTTTGTGGATACCCCAGACTTAAAATTTCAAGCCCACAAAAAGTTTCTCCAAAGCACTAGTCCCGAAAATCGACAGGCTAGGATCGAAGCAAGAAATCAGTATAACTAGACTATCTCAGAAGCAAAAGACCGTTTTAACAATCGGATAAAAGATAAAGTTCTTTCTTGCTGAAATGGCAGTAAAGCCTTCTGGTCCTTTGCCAAAAATATTAGTCAAAGCTTCCGCACAAATTCTTTTCCACCTCTAATCTTTGAAAATGAAATTGTTTCTACCCCAAAAGGAAAATCCGAACTATTTGCTGCCAATTCTACCCTTCATCCTCCTATTAATCTTCCTTTTCCAACAGTTGCCCCTGTTCCTCATAAAATGTCCGATATCATTTTTAAAGTCAAACAGATCAAGCGTATTCTTTCTTCTCTTTATACTAAAAAATCGTCTGGGCTGGATGGCATAACAGCAATCGTCTTAAAAAAAATGTGCTCCCGAGCTTGAACCCATCTTAACTCGCCTCTTTCGAATCTCTTACGACACGGGTAATTTTCCAGAGAGCTGGAAAGCTGCACGTGTGCAACCTGTGCCCAAGAAAGGATGCAAAACTCTCCATTCAAACTATAGACCTATATCTCTTCTTTCTGTTGTTTGCAAAGTATTGAAAAAATTCATTAATTCCCAAATCTTGAAGTATCTGAAAAAACACAAGATCTTACATGACAGATAGTATGGAGTCCGTCACAGAAGATCCATAGCTGATCTTTCCTTTGTCTTACACAACTGGAATAAGTCCCTTGAGTTTCTCGGTGAATCCCAGATCGTTGCTTTTAACAAAGCTTTCAATAATGTTTGATGGGCTTCTTAACAAACTTCCTTCTTATAGTCTTCTACTTAAGCTTTGCTCTTGGCTCTCCAGTTTTCTTTCTAATCGACGTATATCAGTTATTGTAGATGGTCATTCTTCCAGCCTTTACCAAATTAATGCCTGGGTGCCCAAGGGCTGAGTACTGGCACCCACTCTGTTTCTTTTACACACTAACGATCTTCTCTCTTCCTCAATCAATCTCATTCATAGTTTTGCTGACGATAGTACACTCTAACATTCAATTTCTCAAGCCAGTCAATAAGTCTGATTTGGAAACCAAGCGTAGGTCAATAAGGATATCTCTTTCACAAGACCTCAAACATATTTTGGATTAGGGAGCCAAAAATATTGTTCAGTTTAATGCATCCAAAACACAGTCATGTTTGCTGTCGTGAAAAAGTCTGCAAATGCTTATCCGTTACATATAGCGGCCAAGTTCGTTTGATCTTGTCGGCGTTACTTTTGAGAATAACCTTAACTGGCACAAACACATTACATCTATGGCCTCAGCGACTTCAAAAAAGCTTGAATTTCTCTTTCAAGCCAGAAAGTATTTCTCCTCTTCCAATCTTTATACCCTGTATGTATCCCAAATCAGACCCTCTCTAGAATATGGTTTTCATGTCTGGGGAATGGCGTCTCCTACAACACTTAGGATTCTGGACTCCATTCAAAGAAGAGCTGTTCGTCTTATTAATGATCCCACGCTTACAGAAAATCTTCCTCCTCTTGCCCACCGTCGAGCCGTCACGGCTTCTGCTCAGAGGAGTTGGCCAGTATAACTCCTCTTCGGGCAGCTCCCATCAGAGCAACACATAGTGCAACTTAAAAATAATAAATAAAAAAAAGTCAATTCCCTTAATTTCCAAACTTTTCGCGAAGATGGAGATGTTTCGGGGGTTAAGTTTCTTTATATCTTCGGGAATCAAATATGTTCGTTTTAGATATTTTAGCCTTTGGCGTGTTAATTCCATGCATTCGCATAGTATATGTTCCTCGATTTCGCTCGATCGGTCACAAAACCTGCAGCATTCATTCTTTCCCATCTTTTTGAGGTGATTTCTCAGAGTCGTGTTCCGTCAGGAAGTTGGCGACTTTCCCAAATTCGTTTTTTTAAGTTTAAATAGCTTCCTAGAATACTTAAGCGATTGTGAATACTCTCGCCTGTCTTTGGTATGGAATTGTTGTTCCAGTAAGTCTCTTTTTGCCTCTTTTCCCATTCTTTGAGTTCTTTCAGTAGGTGGCCTCTAGTTAGGCCGCAGAAAGATTCCAGTCCGTAAAACGGAGCCTGTGCACCCACTTTGGCTATAGTGTGTGGTTTAAGTAAAAACGTTATTTAATTTGTCAAAAAACCTAAAACAATTATTTTTATGAAATTATATAAAAATTCTATTCTAACCAAAATAAATTTTTCCTCTAATGTATCCAATAAAATAGTATGATTTGCCTTATTACATTCCTTACTAACTTTAACACAAATCTAAAGACAATAAACAGGATTTTATATTTCTATTAATATTTAACTGCATCTTTAGATTTGCTAAATCTATATTGAGCACTAATAAAAAAATTTGACTATTCAAAAAATTTAACAATATATTATTTTACTTATATTATATAACTTTTCTATTTTTTTTTTTTAAGGGACAGGTAATACTGGGATAGGCCCATAATTATAGGTCAAACTGACCACAGATTCGTATTCAGCGACCTCAGAAACATAATTATCCATTGTTCAAATTTGGTTGCCATTAATTTTGCAGTTTGACCTTAAAATGCCCTTACTAATGACCTGATGGGGTCAAACTGACCCCAGATTCGAATTCAGCGACCCCAAAAATATAAAGATACCATGGTCAAGTCTTTCGGACCTTCAATTTTTTTGTGGGGCTGTGCAATTATTGCAGTCACATGGTTTGCTATTTTTAAAACTTGGTGGAACTTTTGCAATTTTCATGTTTTCGGGAAATGTTTCTGTTTTAAAGATATTTATTATCGTTCAATAATGCAAAATTGGCCCTATTTTTTATTTTTGACTAATTTTATTTGTCAGCGACACATGCGGCGCACTGTACAATTTGTAAATGAATATTTACCTTGCAAGAAGTCTTCCTGTTGCGGATCTTTTTCTAACGTCAGGAAGAATTCTCCAATATCATTTTCCTCTGGATAGATTATCGAACATAACCTTTCAAATATGAAGACAGGAGTGAGAATATCTTGTAAACTGTACCGATCAACTGTCTTAATACAGACTGACATAAACGCTTTGGTTTCTTCTTCAGTGCCTAAAAAAAAAACACATTTATAGACCATTAAAGAAAAAAGGGACCAATCATACCCAGTATGCCCTTTTAAATAGTGAATATTGACTATGTGCTGATTGTTTATTGATAGGTTTTACATACATTTTACGCCATATTTAAAAAAAAACAAATTTCGTTTGGTTTAGACGGCATACTGAGTATAAATTGTTCCAAAATAGATATTTTTTGCACTTCTTAGGTCTGATTAGCGCATAGTTAATATTTACTATACAGGGTGCCCGGAAATACCGTTCGAATAGTTCTAGGGGTGATTCTATATGTAAAATTATAAAGAATTCAAAGATGGCACCAGGATAAAGGTTTTATTTTAAATCTCTGGAACCGTTTCAGATAGCCATCTGAGTTTTGGGATATGAATTGCTTTTAATAGTAGGTACTTTTTAGTATTTTTACTAAATTATTATTTTAATCAGGGGCGTACCGACAGGGGAGGCCTCGATTTAATTTGTTCATATTTTTATTTAAAGTCGTATTTTTATAGTTTACTTTAGAAATTCTGAGTCCCCAGTATAAATGGCATAAAAAAGGTATTCTTGTAGAAAACCGGTCAGGCTAGCCGTTTTTGAGAAAACACTCTTCAAAGAAAATAATGGTTGCCCAATAATAATAAAACATTCTACATCAAAGTAGTATCTAGTTATGGTAAACGAATTTAACATAAGGTTTAAAAATAAAACTAATTTGATTATCCTTGTCTTAATAACAGTGCAATTAAGAAAATATATATTGTTCTCGCCTTTCAAAAAATGCCGGAATACTCTTTTGCTTGGGCGACTATTTTCTTTGAAAAGTGTTTTCTCGAAAATGGCTAGCCTAACAGGTTTTCTACAAAAATACCTTTTTTATGTCATTTATACTGCGGAATCAGAATTTTTAAAGAAAACTGCAAAATTATGACTTTTAATAGAAGGTGAACACATCAAAGCGAGGCCTCCCCTGTCGGTACGCTCCTGATAAATAAAAATAATGTAGTAAAAACACTGAAAAGTACCTACTATTAAAAGCAATTCATATGCCAAAACTCAGATGGCTATCTGAAACGGTTCCAGAGATATAAAATAAAACCTATATTCCAGTGCCATCTTTGAACTGCCATAGCAACCTTATGACGAAATTTGGGGACCTATGTTAATTTGAACTTTTCTTCATAATTTAACATGTAGAATCATTCCTAGAATTATTCGAACGGTATTTCCGGACACCCTGTATAAAAGGGCATACTGGGTACGATTGGTTCCCGTATTTCTTCGATGGGCTGACGGTATATTATTGTTTTAGCTTTTTACATAATCAAACTAGAGATATATTATCAGTTTAATTAAAATTTCTAACTTACCTGTAGTCATTTCCTCTAGTAATTCCAAAAGTTTCTCTTGCGTTTCATCTATTAATCTAGTTCTTTGGACGACCAGTCTTCTTAGAGATAAATAACCATTCAAAACAGCTCCTAAATCAAGACAAATAAAATGTAAAATAGAGTATATAATTTAAACACAAAAACTTACCGACAAGCCTTGACTTGTACTGCCTCCTTATAGCCCCGTCTTCCAAAAATCCAGCCAGTAGTTCAGTTAGTTGATTTAACGAATAGCCCTGTGCCAAATCTGACGTAAGAGTAGTCGCCTCCAGCCGATGCAGTTGTTCAATTTCTTGAGTCATCAAGTTAGCCAAGACTAGAGGAAGACCTTTGACAGTCAAGAATTGTTTCCAGGGAGTATCCTGTATAAGACTTTGGTATAAGTTTAAAAATTCTGCCGACGCTTCTCCCGCTTCACTTAGTTTAGATAAAAAGCAGGTCAGAAGAGTTATGATCTCCTTCTTTCTTTCAAAATTGTTGCACATTATCTCTACAATGCTACAGGCTACAGTCCTGGCTTGCCTAGAGCTCGGATTGAAAAGTACTGTTTCTAACCACGAGGTGGCACTCAACGCTAACCGGTTCTTACTTCCCAGTTTTTTCGCGTACCGCTGCCATTTTCTAGCGTATTTTTCTGTCAGATAAAACTGTCTAATTTCTTCTTTGGTTGCGGCTGCGTAACAAGTGGCTTCAGAACGGCGAAGCAAACGAGTTTTCCAACCTGAATAAGAAAAAGTAATTGAATAACTGTAAAACGACAAGATCATACAGTGCCCTTCAACCTACTAGGGACATAGGCGCGAAAGTGTCGAATTGACTATCGTCCGTATTCTAGTAAACCATGCTCTCTGTATTTATTTTTAGAAATTCCAATATTTACTGCATTTCCAGCCGAAGCGATAAAGTTGAGTGTGCTCAAATTTCAAAGTTAATTTTGACAAAATTAAAATGGATGTTTTCGAGATTCGGGAAAAGGTACAAATAGTCAAATGGTATTTTCAAGGAAAATCCTATCGACAAATTCAAGTATTTTTTCCGGAAAGTTTCGAAAACAGACCTACGCCATCATTAACAACAAGAGCTTGAATCATACATAGTTTTGAAACTATTGGTTGCGTGTCTCCCGAAAAACACAAAAAGCCTCAACAGGAGCTTGACGACGAAAGGGAGCTACAACAAATTTTAATTTGTGCCACTGCTGAGCAAAACCCCGTAAGTAGTAGTCAACAAATTGCTGAAGCAACAAATTCATCGCCTAGTACCGTCCAAAGAGTCCTGAAAAAAATGGATTCCGATCATACAAGGTACAAAAAGTCCATGAAATATTTCCTAATGATCAATTTCGTCGGATGGAGTTCTGCGAATTAGTAATGGAAAGAGCCAATTTGGATGAAAATTTTCTTAGATCGATTGTTTTTACAGACGAATCGACCTTTCCATTACTAAATCGCCATAACCCTACCAATGTGCGATATTGGTCTCGGGAAAATCTTCATAAATATTTTGAAGTTCGCTCCCAATACTCCCAAAAATTAAACGTTTGGGGTGGTATCGTTAGTGAACACGTGATCGGACCATTTTTTATTCAGGGCAATTTGACCGTAGGCAAATATTTGGACTTGTTGCAGCAGCAAATTGTACCTACTCTTCAAGAATTATTAGGGGAAAGATTCAATCATATCTGGTTTCAACAAGATGGTTGCCCAGCCCATAATTCTCGCATTGTTCAAGAATAGTTAAACAATACCTTTCATAACAGATTAATAAGTGGGCACGGTACTACCTTGTGGCCAGCAAGATCCCCAGATCTTTCCCCTAATGATTTTTTTTAATAGGGTTACTTAAAATCAAAAGTGTATGGGCACAATAGACCTAATGATTTGAAAGGACTCCGAGCAAGGATTGAAGAGACCTTTTATACAATTAGTCCTTGTATGCTGGCAAATGTTAGGCGAAGCTTTTATGATCGTCTGGGTTTTTGCTTAGCTCAAGAAGGGGGTTTATTTGAACATTTATTATAATTATTGTTTTTATTTTTCCGTTAAAAAAACAGTTTTTTTTCCTAAAATTTATATAATATTTAAATTTTTAGAAATTAATTTTGATTTTTGAGAACATACTTTTTATTTTGCTTCGGCTCGTAATCTGAACATAGAAAATTATGTTTTGATATTTAATATCTGTCTTAATCGGTTATTAAATTTTAAAACGCATGGACATAAGCCCTAAGTGGTGCTTCTCGATCGCTAACTGCTTTTATGAACATCCCGTCCGCACAACTCGATAGCAAACTAAATACTAAAGTGAGTAATTATTGCGTATATCGTACATGCTTACTGACTGAAGATCGTAGTTTTTGTCGACGCGGCGTTTCGGACGAGCTCGGGTTGCTTCGAGCGTGCAAATTCAACTCGAAAAGGACGCCAGTAAATCTGTCTAAGCTCCCCCTATGTACCTAGTACGCTGATGGGCACTGTATACTAAACTAATCAATATCAACTTGAGAGAACAGAAACCTAATTAAAAAAAAAAACGAGGAACGACCTACCAAGAAAATAGTATATTATTTTATATAGGGGAAAAGTGATACTTTTCATGGCGCGCTCGTGTTTAACAGCCGAACGGAGTGAGGCTGGTAATAGAGAGCAAGCCATGAAAGGTAACTTTTCCTCCAAATAAAATATGCGGTTTTTTCTTCAAACGTCGACAAATTAATGCAAAAACATCTCTTTTTCATAGTAATAATTATTAAAGATAAGTGGGTTTGCAAGTCGGCTTAGACCGATGACGGTGAATAGTTTCTATAGTAATGTACGAGGATGGTTTGAAAAGTCCGTGCAAAGTCCGAGAGATGGCACCAACGGCGCGTATCGAGGTCATGTTTAGTTAGTAGTATCTGTTGAATGAACGCACACCAAGTGTCAGCCATATTGGTCTATTTCTTTGTGTTTGGCATTTGTGTGAATCAAGGAAGTCGAGTGATTTTCAAGAAATGGACGAAAAAGAATTTTGTGTGGTGATTAAACATTACTTTATGAAAGGTAAAACGCCTCAGGAGACTAAAGAGAAGAGTGATAAACATTATGGTGACTCTGCACCTTTGATTAGAACAGTTTACAAGTGGTTTCAAAATTTTCGGACTGGCCATATGAGCACAAGTGACGCTGAACGTTCTGGACGGCCTGAGGAGGTCACGACTCCAGAAATCATTGATCAAATCCATGATATGGTGATGGATGACAGAAGAGTTAAGGTACGTGAGATTGCTAGTGCTGTGGGCATCTCGACGGAACGGGTACATAATATTTTACATGAATATTTGGACATGAGAAAGCTATCCGCAAGATGGCTTACGATTGACCAAAAACGGAATCGTGTGAAGTGTTGCAAGGATGGTTTGCAGCTGTTCCAGAAGAATCCGGAGGAATTTATGCGTCGTTTCGTCACTGTGGATGAAACATGGATTCATTACTATACTCCTGAGACCAAACAACAATCTAGCCAATGGGTTACCAAGGGGAAATCTGCACCAAAAAAGGCGAAGACCGTTCCTTCGTCCGGAAAGGTTATGGCGACTGTCTTTTGGGATTCGCAGGGGATAATCCTCATCGACTATCTGGAAAAGGGTAAAACTATTACAGGTGCATATTATTCATCATTATTGGACCGTTTGAAAACCGAGCTGCAAGAAAAACGCCCACGATTGGCCCACAAGAAAGTCCTTTTCCATCACGACAACGCACCAGCATACACCTCAGCAGTTGTGGTCGCAAAATTAATGGAAATAGGATTCCAAATCGTTTCACATCCCCCCTATTCTCCAGATTTGGCTTCCTCGGACTACTATTTGTTCCCCAATTTGAAGAAATGGCTGGCGGGACAAAGATTCTATTCAAACGAGGAAGTGATTGCAGACACTGATCGATATTTTGCAGACTTGGACAAATCCTATTATTTGGAAGGGATCAACAAACTGGAACATCGTTGTATATAGTATGTATAAGCCTAAAAGAAGACTATGTAGTAAAATAAAAAAGGTTTACCCCAAACAAGTAAGTAGTTTTTATTTTTGCACGGACTTTTCAAACCTACCTCGTAACATAAAGCTGTGAGTGGACACTGTCAACAATAGTTATTTTTTTAAAATTGCGCTTTTGACTGCGTTTTAATTCCGTATTGATAAGCAGTTATTAAGTAAGTTTGAAGAAAAAATACTTTTTTCTTCAAAGGTCAGTAAATCCGTCATTACTCGACTGTAGGCGACCGCGAAGTTTCATTTTTCCTCCGCTGGAACTTTACTTTTCACTTTCCCGCCGCCGGAGGAAAAATTGTTATCATAGCAACATAGGTACAAATCAACAACGAAACAAGCGTCAACAACTTAATATTTATTAAACTAAAAACAAAATTTATTTATTACTCAATTAAATATCAAATATTGAGTACTTACTCAATAACTGCTTATCAATACGGAATTAAAACGTAGTCGGAAAGAGACGCAATTTTAAAAAATAATTATTGTGTACAGTGTCCACTGACAGCTTTATGTTACATTACTATAGCAACTATTTACCGAAACCGGTCTAAGCCGCCTTGTGAACCCACTTATCTTTAATAATTATTACTATTAAAAAGAAATGTTTTTGCATTTTGTTGACGTTTGAAGAAAAAACAGCATATTTTATATGAAGGAAATGTTACCTTTCATGCCGCGCTCGTGTTTAACAGCCCAACGGAGTGAGGATGGTAATAGAGAGCAAGCCACGAAAAGTATCACTTTTCCTCCACATAAAATAATATACTATTGTGGGAGCCGCTTTACACATATGAGAATTCTAGAAAAATGTTTTGACAAAATTACTTTTTCATAGTATTTGGTAATAGTACATTAATTTGTGTTTGATTTGCTGTAATAATGATTATTAATTTTTTTTTTTGCTTTATAATAATAAAATTTTAATTTTATAAAATTTTACTTGGGAGAATTAAGAGTTGATTAAAAAATATATTTATACAAAGAAGGGATTTTAAACTTATTTTCAAAAACTTTTAAAAAAATAAAATAATAAAACCCATTTGGCCCTTTCTATAAAAAAAAAAGAAATTCCTATCCTTTTTAAAAAGGATTAAAGGAGTAAAAACCTTTTACCTTTTGATTTTTCCGGTTTGATTTTTTTTGGCTTTTTTATTCCAAAGATTTGGGGGTTCAATCTTCAAGACCTCAAATTTTTGAAAGGGAAAAAAACCTTTTCCAAATTGGGGAATTTATTTCACGCTTTAAAATAGAAATTTCCCCCACTCCTTTTCCCCACATTTTTTTTTTAATCCAAAAAGGGTATTTCAGGCAAACGGCCCTAAAAAGAGATATTAAAAAAAAAATTTAAACTTGAAATTAACTTTTCTAATGTTACTTTTTGGGTAATATTTTTTTAAAAAAATTTTTGGTTTTTCCAAAATGGAAAATAAAACGTTTTTTTAAATTTTAAAAATAAAATTTTTTTAAGGAATTTTTAAAAAATGCCCCTCTAATTACTAATTATTTTAAAAAAAAAAAAAATTTTTTAAATTTAGGGGGTTTAAGGGATCTTTTAAATTGGATTATTAAAAAAAAAAAAAACAATAAAATAAAAAATAAAAAAAAAAAAAAAAAATCAGAAAATTTTTTGAAGTCCGGGTTGGCAAAAAATTTAAATAAATTACAGAAACCAAAAAAAGGGATTTTTAAACAAAGCGGATAACCGTTTTAAGGGAACCAATGGCCTCAAAAAAATTTTCCTTAAAAGGCCGGTACTAAACTCATAGAGGGGAAAACAAATCTTGTTTTAACCCGGAGAAAAAACCAAAAAATAAAACTTGGTGTTCCGGGGAAGGAAGAAAGTGAAAATTTTCCCCAAAACCCGTTCGGAATTAACCCATTCATGGGAGAAAAAAAAGGTTGAAAAAGGGGGTCCATGAAAAAAAAATCCACTCATTTAAATATATTACCAACCAAAATTTAAAAATTAAAGGAATTTGTTGATAAGGGGGGCATGAATTTGAAAAACCGGGGATCTTTTTTAAGTATTTTTTTTAAGTTAATTTATATTTTCTTAGCTATCTTTTTATTGATCATTCAAATAAATATTTAAAAAAAATTTTCCCTGTAGGGGGAGAATTAAAAATGTGAAAAATTAATTAAATAAACTAATTAAATTTTTAATTTTTTTAAAAATTTTGGAATTTAAAAAGTTTTTTTAAAAAGTTAAATTCCAAAAATTTTTTAAAAATTTTAAAATTATTAATTGTTTAATTAATTAAAATTTTAAAATTTTTTTTTCCCCCTTTCTCCATACATTTAATAATCCTGAAAAATATGAAAATTTTTTTAACCTTGTTTTTTGTAATGTCTAAATGACAATCCCAAGGGTGAAAGGTAACCGTATCAATCTGCCCCGGTGTTAATGGCCAGTAGACGAACCTTTCTCGATTTAAACGTGCAGGAAATAGACTTTTTATGTTAAAAATATTTTATTATAGCCAAAAGAATACGAGGAATGGAGAATCAAAAAAAAAAATGAAATCTAAAAAAAAATGAAGTGACTAATGTACTTTTTTTTTATAAAAATCAGGCAAAATCAAAAATGCGGCCCCGTCCAGTCCTCGTTGGATAATTTGTACAAACAATTTAGACTTCTATAAATTTAAAAAATTATATATTTTTTTATATTCTGGATAAAGCTAAATAATCTTTCTACTAAATGTAACATATTTTAAAGGTTTTTAAAAAAACACACTTACCTAAATCGGTACTATTCAAATTCCCTCAAACTGTTTGAAATTCTTGTCAAAAAAGGGTTAAAAGGTCTTGGTGGTTTGGTTATCTCTTGAAAGTAAAACAAAGTCTGACTCTTCCTGATTGTTAATATTACCTTTACGAAGGTTGTTCCAAAAAATTTTTTAAAATTTTTTTGCTTAGAAATTTTAAAAATTAAAAAAAAATTTAAACCCCATTTTCTAAAAAACTTAAACCCCCCATCCTCGGTTTTAAATTTTCGTTATTTTTTTTTAAAAAAAAAAGGGGGGTTTTGGGTTATTTTCCAAAAAAAAATAAAGGGGGTTTTTGGAAAAATCTTAAAAAAATTCCCCTTTTCTTTTTTAAAACAAAAAGGGAAGGGGGAAGAAAAAGGCCTTTTTCCCCCCCTGAAAAATTTTAAAAAGGGAAAAAACCTTTTTTTTTTGAAAATTTTTTAAAAATTTTTTAAAAAACCCCAAAAAAATTTTTTAAAAGGTTTAACCTTTTGGGCCGGTTTTTTACTTAAAAAGCCCCAAAAAAAAGAATTTAAAAAATTTAGCTTTTCTTAAAAAAGGGTTACAAAATTGGGGTAAAAATATCAAAAAGTTCTAAAAAAACTTGGTTTTCCATTTTTAAATTTAAAAATTGGTTGGGATTTCCCGGGGTTTTTAAAATTTTTTAAATTTTTAAATTTAAACCCTTTTTAAATTTTAAAAAATAAGGGTTTTTTTTTTTCCCCGTTTTAAAAATTTTGGGGGGTTTGGGGGCCTTTAAAAATTTGTTTCTACTTTTTTTTTTTCCCCAAAAAAAATTTTTAAATTTTTTTAAAATTTGGTAAAAAAAAATATTTTTTGAAAAAAAAAAAATTAAAAAAAAAAAATTTTTTTTCCCCCCCGGGGGAAAAAAAAAAATTTTTTTTAAAAAATTTTAAAATTTCAAAAATTTGGCCTTTTAAAATTTAAACCCCCCCAAAATTTTTTTTAAAAAATTTTTTTTTTTTTTGGGGCCCCCCCTTTTTTTTTTTAAAAAGGGGGTTTTTTTTCCCCCTTTTTTTTTTTAAAAAAAAAAAAAATTTTTTTTTAAAAAATTTTTGTTTTTCCTTTTTTTTTTAAAAAATTTTTTTTTTAAAAAATTTTTTTTTTTTTTAAAAAAAAAAAATTTTTTTTTAAAAAAAAAAAACCCGGGAAAATTTTTTAAAAAAAAAAAAAAAAAGGAAAATTTTAAAAAAAAAATTTTTTTTTTTTTTTAAATTTTGGGGGGGCCCCCCCCAAAAAAAAATTTTTAAAAAATTAAAAACCCAAAAAAAATTTTTTTTTTTTTTAGGGGGTTTTTTTAAAAAAATTTTTTTGGGGGGGGGCCAAAAGGTTTTTTTGAACCCCCTTTTTTTTTGGGGGGGGGGTTTTTTTTTTTTCCTTTTTTTTTTTTTTTTTTGTTTTAAAAAAAATTTTTTTTTGGAAAAAATTTTTTGGGGGGAAAAAAAAAAAAAAAATTTTTTTTTAAAAAAAAAAATTTCCAAAAAAAAAAAGGGTTTTGGAAAAAAAATTTTTTTTCCTTTTTTAAAAAAAAAAATTTTTTTAAAAATTTTTTAAAAAAAATTTTGGGGAAAATTTTTTTTTTTTTTAAAAAAAGGGGTTTTTTTTAAAAAATTTTTGTTTTTTTTTATAATTTTTTTTTTAAAAACCCCCCAAATTTTTTCCCCCCCGGGGTTTTAAAAAATTTTTTAAAAAAAAATTTTTTTTTTTTAAGGAATTAAAAAAATTTAAAAAAAGGGAAAAAAAGGGGCTTTTTTGCCAATTTAAAAATTTTTTTTTAAAAAACCCCCAAAAAAAAAAAATTTTTTTTTGGGTTAAAACCCCTTTTGGCCCAAAAAAAAAAGGGGCCCAAAAAAACCTTTTTTTAAAACCCCCCATTTTTGAATTTTTCCCTTTTTTTTTCCCCCGGGGGTTTCCGGAAAAAAAAGGGTTTTTAATGGTTTAAATTTTAAAAAAAATTTTTTTTTTTGCCCAAAAAATTTTTTTTAAAAAAAATTTTATTAAAAAAAAATTTTAAAAAAAAAAAAACCCCCCAAAAAAAAAAAATTTTTTTTTAAAAAAAAAGGGAATTTTGGGGTAAAAAAAAATTTTAAAAAATTTTTTTTTTTTTTTTAAAAAAAAAATTTTTAAAAAAAAAAAACCTTTTAAAAAACTAAAAAAAGAAAAAAAATTTTTTTTTTTTTTTTTTTAAGGGATTTAAATTTTTTAAACTTCCCAAAAAAAAAAACCCCCCCTTTTTTTTTTTAAAAAAATTTTTTAAATTTGGTTTTTTTTTTTTCCCTTTTTTTTTTTTTTTTTGGGGCCTTTTTTTTTTTTTAAAATTTTTTTCCCTTTTTAAGGTTTTAAATTTTTTTTCCCCCCGGTTTTAAATTTTTTTTTTTTTTTTTTTGGGGGGAATTTTTTTTTAAATTTTTTTTTTTTTAAAAAAAAAATTTATATTTTTTTTTCCAAAAAGGGGGCCTTTTTTCCTTTTTTTTTCCCTTTTTTGTTTTTTTTGTTTGGGGAATTTTTTAAAAAAAGGGGTTTTCTAAAAAATTTTTAAAGGGGGTTTTTTTGGGGGGGAAATTTTAAATTTTTAAAATTTTTTTTTTTTAAAAAAAATGGGAAAAAAAAAAATTTTTTTTTTTTGGGCCCAAATTTTAAAAATTTAAAAATTTTAAATAAAAAAAAAAATTTTTTTTAAAAAAAAATTTTTAAAAAAAAAAAAAAATTTTTTTTTAAAAATTTCCCTTTAATTTTTAAAATTTTTTTTTAAAAAAAAAAAAAAAAAAACCAAATTTTAAAAATTTTTTTTTTAAAAAAATTTGGTTAAAAAAAAAAAATTTTTAAAAATTTTTCTTCCCAAAAAAAAAAAAAATTTTTTTTAAAAATTTTTTTTTTTTTTTTTAAAACCCTTTAAAATTTAAAAATTTTTTTTTTCCCCAAAAAAAAATAAAAAATTTTCCCCAAAATTAAAAAAATTTTAAAATTTTAAAAAAATTTTTAAATAATTTTTTAAAAAAATAAAAATTTTAAAAAAAAAAAATAAATTTTAAAAAATAAAAAAAATTAAAAAAAAATTTTTTTTAAAAAAAAAATTTTTTTTTAAAAAAAAACCGGGCAAAAACCAAAAAAGGGGGGGTTTAAACAAATTTTTTAAAAAAAACCCCAAAAACCCCCCCGGGGGGTTTTTCCCAAAAAGGGAAAAATTTTGGGGGGGGGTTTTCCCCCCCCCCCCCCCCCCCTTTTTTTTTTCCCCCCCCTTTCCCCCCTTTTTTCCCCCTTTTAAAATTTTTTTAATTTTTTTTTATTTTTTAAAAAAAAAATTTAAAAAATTTTTTAAAATTTTTTAAATTTTCCCCTTTGTTTTAAAAAAAAAAATTTTTTTTAATTTTTTTTTTTTGGTTTTTAAAAAAAAATTTTAAAATTTTTATTTTTAAATTTTTTTCAAAAAACCCAATTTTTTTTTTTTAAAAACCCCCCAAAAAAAAAAATTCTTTTTTTTTAAAATTTTTTTTTTTTTAAAATTTTTTTCCCCAAAATTTTTAAAAAAAATTTCAAATTTTTTTTTTAAAAAAAATAAAATTTTAAAAATTAACCCCTTTTTTTGGGGGTTTTTTTTTTTTCTTTTTCCCAAAGGTTTTTTTAAAAAAAAAAATTTTAAATTCAAAAGGGAAAAAAAAATTAAATTTTTTTTTGGGGGAAATTTTTTTAAAAAAAAGGGGGGAAGGGAAAAAAAAACCCCGGGGGGAAAAAAAACCCAAAAAAAAACCTTTTTTTAAAAAAAAAAAAAAAAATTTTTTTTTTAAAAAAAAAAAAAATTTTAAATTTTTTAAATAAATTTTTTTTTTTTTTCCAATTTAAAAACCCTTTTTTTTTTTTAAAAAAACCCTTTTTTTGGGGGCCCCCCAAAAAGGAATTTGGTTTTTTTTTTTTAAATTTTTTTTTTAAAAAAAAAAAAAAAAAAAAAACCCCCTTTTTTAAAAAAAAAAATTTAAAATTTTTTAAAAAAAAAAAAAATTTTTTAAAAAAAAAAAATTTTTAAAATTTTTTTTTTAAAAAAAAAAAATTTTTTCCCCTTTTTTTTTTTTTTAAAAAAATTTTTTTTTTAAAACCCAAAAAAAAATTTTTTTACAAAAAAATTTTTTATTTTTGGTTTTTAAAAAACCAATTTTTAAAAAAAAAAATTTTTTTTCCCAAAAAAAATTAAAAAAAAAAAAAAATTTTAAAACTTTCTTTTAGGTGATCTGCCAATTTATAGGGATCAGGAGGGCTAGCACACTCAGTTCCTATATACCAAAACCAGGACCGAAGCGGTCCCATCATATAAATATTTTTGTTGAATACCCAACAAGGTTTTTTTAATACAATTTTCTTTTAGCGACTTTGCTTTTGTATTACAGCTAAGAAATTAGGACTTACCTATTGTTATAGTAAATGTTAATTGTTCGAACCATCTTTGTTTTCTTCAGGTCTCCTATGCGAACAGTGATCTTGCTGATAATGTGACTACTTAAAAGTTTAACTATTTGGGTGGTTGTTGTGAATTTGGAGTCCACTTTTATCGATGATAATTTAATGGTGGTAAAAGGTACCTTTAAAGCAAAAATATAAAATAGGTTTTAGTATTATAGTTAAATTAATTTAAACAAGTGCATGTTTAAAATCACGTAAAGCTAAAGATTCCAAAGTAAGAATGTACACTTTATCAAAACAAAAGATAATTTTTAGAAAAATAAAAAAATCTAAAAATATTATTTAAAAAAATGTTTTGTTTACAAGATTTTATTGCACTTGTGTCAATGATAGATTAATTAGTTAAAAAAAGACAGATGGTGCAGTTCCCTGAATGCGCCCATTAAGACATTAAGGTATACCGTTTTAATTATTTAACCTTACCTCGGGATTATTGCAAACCAAACAAGGTTCGGATTCAAGGTAATACCCATCCAACTCTACAAACTGGGACATGTGTGCATATAGATTAGCGTTGGGATGGTGAGCTAGCATTTCGTTTTGTGCCCTAAGTACCGACACAGCCTTTTGAACGTATTCGTCGATTTTCTTTTCACCCTCTTTCTTCTCGGTGTATTTTAGAGAGAAATAACCTAACAAAAAAATATTTTATTTTACTATTCGCCGCCTACACTGACACAGTATTTGTGATATGACAATTTTTAGGATCTCTAACGTATTTTAATACTGAAATCAAATTTAAAACCTAATTTTTCTATCCTATAGATAGTCTGTAACGTGCATATTTATAATTTACAATACTTAAAATTTCCTATAACGCATCCTGTCGGGAGGAGTGGGGACGGTCCGGGACTAAATATGTTACCAATGAATCACTGGTTGATCCCAAAAAGGTATTATTCCATTTTTGTACCGTGCGTTCAATTTGATTTGCTGTAACTTTTTTGTTAAATTAAATTGAATTTTAAAAACATTTCCAGACTTAGTAAAGCAAAATGTAAAAATTGCGTATTTGTCCGTCCACAAATAGGGAAAATAATGAAATATAAAATATCTGATTATATGCTAAATGAAACTGAATTAAGAGCTTGAAGTCCCTTTAAACCAGTTGTTACAAATTTTCTTAGATATCTAAATCTTAATGATTATAAAGAAATGCGATATATCATGTCCCTTAAAATTCACTTTCTGGACTATCATCCATTTCACAAAGACATTTTTGCCATGGCAAAACGATATAAAGGCAAATGGAGTGTTACTTTGCTTGTTGATTATTGCTGGACATTCTAAGGGATACTCCGACACGAAATATGGGGAAGTTGAGAACAATATTTTGAGGTACATTTAGATTAATAACAAAATTTTCCTTACATTATATTTTAGTAGAAAACAAAGTATCATAGCAAAAAAATATGGGGATGGAAAAAAATACAAGGTGATTTTCGGCTTTCTCGGCAAGTTTTATATAATAGCCACCTTATTCTGACCAGATCACAAGGAATAATAATTTTTGCTTACAACAGTTACATGAAAATGGGTAAATACATTTTAAGATTTTAAATAGATGCATTTGACTATTTCCTTACTAAAACAATTTAATTTCTTACCTAACAAATCAACGAACTG
This sequence comes from Listronotus oregonensis, assembly GCA_019359885.1. NCBI lineage: Eukaryota > Metazoa > Arthropoda > Insecta > Coleoptera > Curculionidae > Listronotus > Listronotus oregonensis. The sequence goes on along the minus strand of JAHBCN010001876.1, from coordinate 165,502 downwards.
TGCCGCTTTTTTGCCATAAGCTGGCAGTAACGGCCAAAGCTGCCACAGAAGTTCAAGTAAAGCCTCCTGTTCTTTGGGTTTAGAGTTTTTGTAAATAGCCAGCACCAGGCCATGTGCTTGCCACCGAACAGTAGTCGTATTGTTTTCCAGAGTAAACGTTTTAATGAATCTGGCTAAAACTTCTTTCGAGACCTGCTTGTTTATTTGCTCCACCAAAGCAACACAATTTGATTCCTCAAAAAGCGCCTCTACGGCTGAGTCGTCTGATTTTTCGCGGTCCTTCCGGCTGGTCTAAAAAAATTTAAACGTAAGAATTTTTAATATATAATAATAATAATAATAATATATTATTACATAGATACTTGATTCGTTCTGTAAGTAATTGCACTACTCTTGGTGCGTCGGTACTTTGAAGGTTTTAAAAAAGAGTTTGAATTTGAGATATCGAGAAATATGAAAAATAGTCTAATTAATTAAGTTCTATGTAGAATGTGAATATCCTGGGTGTTTGAATCTATTAAATAGTTCAGAAGTTATTTTTTGGAACTGAAAGAGTACTGTTTAAGTGTGAGTATACCACGCTTGGATGAATACTGATTTATTTAATTACACCTATGAGTATTTATAAAAAAAACTATATAACTATAACGAGTAACTAAAACGTAAGCTGTTTTTTGCCTGTTTATGAGAATGTAATAGCGACCTCTCAAAAAAGATTAAAATATTATACAAGTAGCAAATTACTTGTCATTAAGAACCACCTCTCTCTCTCTAGAGGGGTAAAATTATCCCCAAAAAATTGAAAGAAAAAACACTTTTTAAAAAATCCTGAAAAAAAATTTCAGGTCATGAAAACTATAAAACAGCTATTTCTTATTAGTTTTAATAAAAAAATCCTATGAAGGGAAAGTTACCCCCTATCAAGAACATCAAGTAATGAAAAGTCGTAGAAATAAAAAATACTTATGATAACTAATCCTAGTCAATTTAATAGATTTTGGTTAAATCTCACACAAGGGGGTAAACCTCCCCCTTAAACACTAAGAGAAATCTGATATATTGTATAGGATATCAATTTAGTATTCAAACATTTTCAAATAAGCCAAATATCACTCTTCTGATGTCTTCATCCTTCGTAAGGGTTGTTGGCTCACCAAATCTAACAAGAAATAATTCTATAAGTTCTATATCTTTAAGCACTAAAATATATTTTTTCACATTTTTAGCAGATGCTTTTATTTTTCTGGGTGGTTCATTCTTAGAGGGGCGAGTTTTAACTAAAATTTATTTAAGTGAGTAGGATGAGTTATTGTGGTTTCTTGTGAAAAAATAATAATAATAATAATAAATACAAGTATTTTTTTATTTCTGACTTTTTATTTTTAGTCCAATCATTTTTTTTTGTAAATAATGTTAACAGATATCTGACTGCGCCATGTCTTCCGGAATAACCTGTAGATTACTAAGATCTCCGCTCGCGTCGAGCGAAAGTTCGCGACCGAGACGTGGAGGGGGCAGCCAGCAGCGAAGAAGAAGCGAGAGACGGGTGCGTGCATCGGACGCTCGACGCGCTAGGTTCACAAGCATTTTTAACCATGTTCTTTAAAATTTTATGAAAATGTAAGATATACAATTTGTAGCTTTTAATCTCAACTTTAAAAAGCCGTTTTAAAAATTCAAATCGGACCATTTGCCTAATATTCACGGCACTTGCAAGATGAGGGCCTAATCTGTTTATAGTGCGATTAAATAAAAACTATTAATGCGACAATTTTCATCTTTCGACAGCTCAAAGTATATGTTATTGACTATCATTTCCCAAAAAATCAGCTCTTAATATTAAAAATTAACGGAGATACGAATTTTTCAAAAAGGTCTGTTTTAAGCGTTTTTCGGCTTTTCTCGGTGAAAAATGGTCGAATCGGGATTTTTTAAAAACCATTTTGTACGTTTTTGAATGCTCTACAAATGGTATTTCATGAGTAAAGTGATATAGCCAGGACTTTTTGTTAAATTTAATAATAATAATAATAATAATAAACTGACTTTATTGCAAATAAAGAAAATATTTACAAAAGGCGAAGTTGAAGCGAACTTTCTCACTTAACCTAAAAATATAATTAAACTTCTCTACAAATGGAATATAAAAAGAACTAACCAATAATTAAAAAACTTACTAATACCTTAATAAACATTATTAATAACCAAGATTACCTCAAAAGATTTTAAGTTTTGAGCTATATTTTACAAAATAAACAGATTTGGAACAAAACATACATGCAAACTAATTCTGTGTTAATAAATTAAAAAAAACAAATATTTTAAAGTTAATATCATATCCCTATTACTTAAAAGTGGAAAACCAAAATAAACACACTTTTATGAATCCTGTGGAGTGCCTGAGATGGTACAAATTATAAAAAGTGTTGAATAGTCCTCCTAATAGCCGTTCTAAATTTTTCACCAGTGCAAAACTTACTTACTTAAGGTTTACAGGGACTTTATTATAATATTTGGCTATTTTGAAGCTAAATGACCTTTCAAAATTGGTGGTAAAGTGTGCAGGTGTACTAATGGTAAATTTATGTCGAACATCCAAATTGTGAGCATCAGTGCGAAACTTTATTTTTTTATACAAGTATTTGGGACATTTGTTGTTAATAATTTTATTAAAAAGAACGAGTGAATGTAACACTCGTCTTTCGTCTATCCTCAACCATTTAATTTCATGAATCTTGGCTGATACACCTCTTTCTCTTCCCCTTATGCCCCCAATCAAACGAACACAACAGTTCTGAACAAGCTGAATTCTGTATGCATCCACACCCAAGAGACAGGGACCATAAATCACGTCTGCAAAATTAAAATGTGACAACACAATGAAGTCACAAAGCATTTTTCTAAGATCCTCGTTAAGAATACTCTTCTGACTATAAATTAACTTAAGATTAGCGAATGCTCTTCTAATACAGGAATTTACATGCTCTGAAAACCTAAGATCGACGTCAATCAATAGTCCCAAATTCTTTGCAGACCTCACCAGTTCCAGTCTTTCATTATTTATTTAAATATTAATTTGATTGGAATAAAGGTTCCTTAACTGATATCTACCAAACAGAAGTACACGGGACTTGCTTGGATTGATGCTAAGACAATGAGACTGTAAGGCCCACAAAATAGCACCCAGGTCGGTATTTATTTGATTAATAGAACAATCTATTTTATCAGGTTTAAATGACTTATAAATCTGGGTGTCATCAGCATAAAAGTGGGCTCTACAAAATCGTAGATATGTAATTATCTGAGACGTGTACAAAGAAAAGAGTAAAGGTCCCAGGATTGAGCCCTGTGGTACACCATATAAAAGATTTTGAGGTTGTGACAATTTACCATTCAGTTTAACTCTCTCACGTCTATCACTTAGACACTCTTTAAGAAGGCCACAAGAATTTTTCCCAAAGCCCAAATACTTCAAAATAGCCAATAAAAGTGTATGATTCAGCTCGTCAAAAGCCTTAAATTTAATTTTAAATTTAAAAAAAAATGAAAAAAGGACCTTTTTTATTAATTATTGTTTAAAAAAATTACCTGAAAAAAAATTGGTTCGATTTTTGATTTTAGTAATCTACAGGTTATTCCGAAAGTCATGACGCAGTCAGATATCTGTTAACAAATTCATTTTTTGCTATAATGATTGGACTATTTCTTGAAACGGCGGGATGACTTTACCCTTCCTAGGAGTTTTTTCTTATTCGAACTAACAAGAAAGTTGTTTTATACGTTTATGCCTTAAAAATACAAAACACGTTTTTTCAAAATTTTTAAAAATGTTTTTGATTTTTTTTTTAATTTTTGGGGATGATTTCACCCCTTTAGAGGTCTTAAGGGGGATGCATTTTAAACTCTTATAAATCGTCATTGATTACAAAAGTACTGCTTTAATAAGATTTACATGACGGAAAAAATACGATAAGCATTGTGTCATACCCATCGAAATAATATAAACTATTTCGTTTTTCTAGAATTATCAAACCCCTAAATGGAGGCAATTTTTTAAATATTTTTTGGTCTGGTCGCTATCACATTCTCAAAACCAGGAGAATTTTGCGGTTACTCTTTGTCATAATTATTATTTGCAATAAACTAGCATGCCGACTTTGCGGCTGTGACGGCACCGGGTCGCTGGTACTTCTGAGTGATTTGGGTCTGAGTTTAGACATAAAAAAAGTCACGTTCCGAGACTCTAGTGTTACAATCTACACAAGATAGAGAACTTTTAGATTTTAAGTAACACATTCACTTGACTTCTGAGCTATTGTTTGATTTATTATTTGATAACTACATACTAACAGGAAAAAAATAACATAAATTACCTTGCTGGTACTTTCGCTCTTTTTCCCATGCTGATTAGAATTCATAACCAAAGCACTGGTGAGAAGCTGCAAAATTGTTGGTGCAACTCCATCGTCAAGTAGGAAACTAACTCGTAACAGGAAAGGTAAAATTTCTTCTGTGTGAAGGCAAAATCTTTGCCAGTTACCTAGTGATTTATAATATTTTATAAATTCGGAGAAGGCGTAAAAACCATTTTTACTTTTATTTTATACTGTCTGGTAGACTTTCGATTACATTATCAATTTGAGTCCGGTAGGTTAGTTATTACAGTATCAGAGTCTTTAAGTGTCACTAAGCAACGCTTACTGGACTGTTTCATTTTCATAAATCAAATTAGACATTTAAAAATATGCCAACATGACATTTTCGTCCACTTGTTGACTGTTGCCACAGGAAACATGTGATTTTTTGATTTTCGAAATCAAATAATGATACAGAACGGACTCGCAGTATAAAATAAAATACATTTTGATACACGTCCGGTAATACTTGTTACAGTTACTCGTTAAGACTTTCTCGACTCGGCTCCTAGCGTCGCCTCGTCGCCATAATGTCTAACTTGAACTGTAACAAGTACCCTAGTTATAACGTAAATTACTATTAAAAGTTAGTACTCTTCTATACCTGTTCTAAATAAAGCAATATCCAGGCACGCCTTCAGGTGTTCTACAAGTTCGACTAAACTGTCGTAAGGTAAGCTTAAAGCATGTTGTAAATCGGTGTTCGTTTGGTAACCTCCTTTAGAGCAGCACTGTTTTACTCCTAAAGAAAAAATAACAATAACTGAATTTGTTGCATACTAAATGAAAAATTCAAAAACGTTACCTTTAGTGTGAGTGCTGAGAGCGTGTAGATCTCTTAACTGTCTGTATTTTTCTTTATTGCCACAGATGTACAGAAGCAGTTTTCTTGCATTCCTTCTTGAAGGGGGAGGCAAGGATGTCATCATGTATTCACATAAATACCTAGTAAAATATTAAACTGGTATCAAAAAGAAAAAAACTAGATATTATTTATTTATTTAACTTAAAATTATTTGTATTTTTTATATTAAATTACAGTCCAATTGATCCTTAACTTTAATATTAGAAAAAAATTGAATTCATCGAGCACAAATGTGCCGGAGGACCATATTTCGAGCATTTGTTATTTGACCTAATTTTAATAAAATTAAAAATTACTAGAAACATATCAAACATGGTTAACTCAGGGTTCCTTTGATGACACAAAATGGGACATTTCTACCAATCCATCTTGGACTAAATACGCGGTTAAGCCATTTTTTTCCTAACAAGTGTTTTGTACTGTATATTATTCTCTTAAAAACCCATTTATGGCCGAAATTTTTGTCTTAAAACTACAAACCAAAATCTAGTCTTTTTCTTTTCATCTCCCTTTTCCAATATTTGATTAAAGCAAAATTTAAATTAAAATATTGGCTTTTTTTTAATCTGCCAAATATGGCTTTTTTACAACTTCCAACTACAATAAAAAACGTAAAACTTTTTATCTTGATACTCATTTTACGTACGAAGTTCTCATCTGATTACCAAACTGCAACACTATTGCTTCTTAATCTTGATCGCGAATAAGGTTAGATCTGGTTAGTCCTGGTTGTTTTTGTTATTACCCTGATCCCGAGTTCAAAGAGTGTAAATTGAAATAAAATTTTTAATACTAGTACAATAAATAAGAATTTTTCTCTCCATTATCCAAAACTGCAAACCATAATAATTTTCATTACATGGTATTTACTAAAACTTTCTACCAACAATTTTTTTTAGAGGTAAAAGTTTTATCGCGTCACTAAGGCGCCCTATTAAAAAATATAATCAATTACAACTTTATTGTACTTAAAAAATAATTCTATAATACAAAATTCTAGATAATTACTTCAGAATATAAAGTATATATTTTATTACCTGTACCAAGGTCCATCAAAAACAACACTCATACTTTCATTTATATCAGACAAACGCTGCACTTGATAGGGCAATCTCAAAACAATTTCCGTTATTAGGTGAGTATAGTTGGCAAAGACATCTGTGGAGTTTTCTTTTAAGTGAGTTTTCAGGAAAAACGGTGTCATATCCGGTAGTGGATAGGTTAAGTGGGGTTTTAGTAGGTTACCCGTTGAAGCCACTGGAAAAATAAAATTTTATTATTGGAATTATTAGTCCGCATTTCCTTTTCCTTATAAGAGCGTTTTACCCATACGAGATCTAGTGAAATTTATGGTGAAAATTATCTTCAAAATATTGATGAAAGTTTTCATAAGATTACCAGAAATCCTGGTAATCTTATGACCATTAATTTTTGTTTGATACTAATAATAAATTTTAGTAAAACTTTTGCTATTATTTATGTAATACTTATGTGTACAACAGCTAATTTTGTGAATAGCTGTCAATTGATTAGCATAACATAACCTAAAAAGGTAAAAAAATCAAATTGGAAAAAAAAATTCTGCTTTGAATATACTATGTACTTGGGGGCTTAATTAAAAAACTAATCTTAAAAGCCCTAAATTTATTTTGGCGAGGTTTGATAGTACTTTTTTTATTATGATCATAATTAAAAAAAAAATCTTTTTAGGAATTCAGCTTTATAGGATTAAAGAGTGTTAATTAGATGAAAGTTTTGTTTATTGTACTGATTGGGATATTCATAGAAAAAAATCTATATTTCTATTAAAACTAACATATGTGACTGATGTGTTTTGTCCATTGTGATATTTCTTAAATGTATTTAATAAAGAATGGCTACTAAAATAATTAAAAGGGGTACATTAGCTGAATTAGCTCTTCTATTTAAGGAGAGAAAACATCAGTGACATATGTCACTTTTAATAGGGATACAGATCTGAGGGTAAATTTAAATTTTAGAACATATTTGATAAATGGGGGCTTATCTGTTTTAATTAAGACTATGTTGTTAAACTGAACCGACATTACCGATACCGCAAAATGTTCTGTGTCGATTCTCCCCAAATTTCTTAACTTTCCTGGGGAATAGAACATATTCAGTATTTTTTATTGTGAAAATTAAAGTTAGAATTAATAAACTTGTATAACAAAATATAATTATTCAGTAACTTTTAAGCACAATCATAGAAATAACTTTCGGAATAACTCCATTATTAAATTATTGATCAGTACTGTAAATATTAAAATATAATAAATAAAATAACATTTTTAATATTTAAACTGGACTTTCATATATATTTTTAAAATCAGTCTTTTAGAGTAGTAAAGGGTCTTGGTGCATAGGGAGGGGTAATCGGACTAAAAAAGTGCTTTCTCCTTTTTTTTTTTATTTATGTAGGTGCTTCAGAAACTGTTTTATTGAATCATAAAGATTTTTCGTTTTTTTCTTTAATATATCAGCCGCAATAATTTTTTTTTTAATTTTGCTTGCGCCAAATTAAAGATCTTCGAAGCGCGAATGAAGCACAATTTTTTTTTTTAATTTTTGGCGGGAAATTCAATTTTTTTTAAGGCTTTAAAACCTATTGACCCGCATTGTGATAAAAAATGTATGTGATGTGTCATTAGTAGATATAGCTTCATGAATTTTTCAAATGAAACTGTTGGAAAATTTAAAATCTATTTTTTTTTGTTACTCGATATTTTTTTAGAGAAAAACTTTTAATTTTATTATTTTTTATTTTTCTGAAGAATAGAAGTTTTAAATAACTTTTGGATTAAAAAGATTTAGGATGAACTAGTAAAGACGAATAAATTCGTATTACATAGGTGAGGCATTCCTTTCATAGGTCATTACATCGATTACTGACAACTAGCAATGTTATATCAGAATTTAAATTTGTTTTCTTACCTGCGTTACCTTCCTCTTCAGTCTGATGTTTCCAATAATCGTTCAACAGAGTCTGACAAATCTTCAGGCAATAATTAATAATGCCGGTCTTGTGCAAAAATGTGGCAGAGGTACGAGCAACGTAATTGGAACTATCCGATGAGCTGGTTGATTTCGAACTGGACACTGACTTGTTTCTTTGGAGAAGATTAGCTAAAAACACCAAAATATCGAATGACTATATAATAAACAGGGGTTGAATAAAAGTATCAGGGTCATTAAAATACTGAAATTGTTTTATAGGTAATATGCACAGAAACTGTCAGGATTCGGTCTCCCTTTGATAATAATTTTAATACTGATTTTTAAGTTGTTTTTTTTTTGTGTCAGGTAACAATGAAAATAGAAGACACGCCGTATTTCTGGTAACAGCAGAATAAAAAAAGTAACTGAGCAAACATTTTGACGGTTTATTTGATTTGATAACATTTTTCTTATTTTTAATGCAGTAATTTATTTTCTTCCACTATTCTAATCTATTTCAAATTTGATTTTCTAAACAAAAAAATTAAATATATAATAATTCAAAATAGTAACACGATAAAAAAAAGATTAATACTTACAAATTAACTTTAACAACAACAAATGAACTTCTCCTGTCTTAGACCGAGTACAAATGCTCTGTATATTTTCTCCATTGAATTGCAATTCTTCTGTTACTGCCGATAGTAGCGAATTCAAGCATGCTCTATCTCGCTCGCAGGTGCCATCTAAATCACTGGTAAGTTGTGTCACAACCTAAAAAACATATGGCCGTCGTAGTATTTTTTAATTCATCTGTGTTTAGCTAATTTTAAAAAATCAACTAATAATACACTTTTTCATTAAGTCTAGATAATACCACGAAAAAAAAGTAATGTTCATTATAAGCATGTTCAATATTGTTATATTAAATACGGAAGGCAATATTTATATTCTGAGCCTAATAATAAAAACACAGTAATTTGTCATTGAAAATGGCTTTAATGTTTGTCAAAATATTCTCCTTTATGATCTATACACTTTTGCATGTGTTCGAACCACTTGTCAAAACATTTTTTACATTTCGCTTGAAAGGGTGTTTGAATGCATCAATGGTTTTATCTGCCGACGAAAATCGTTGCCCACGCATTTGTTGTAGAAGTTCGGGAACAAAAAGAAGTGGTGTTAAATCAGGACTGTACGGCGGATGACTCATTAATTCTTTAAGACCTTAAATTAATAGTCGGTTGTTAGAGAAGATGTGTGACAGCTGGCATTGTCTTAATGAAGAATGATTGGATGTTTGTTTTTCTTATTTCATTAGACTCCAGGCAAAGACATGGTTCTGTACAATTTAAAATTGACCGTTCTTCGGTCCTCTGAGTTACTGTGGTCACATGACCAGTCTTTGTAATAAAACTAAGACCAACTTTTGTTGCATTTGGTTTATCTTAAAACACTCATACAGTCGACTGCTGTTTAGTTGAGAGCTCATACGCATAAATCCACGAATTGTCACCTGTTAAAATCTTATACACCTCTTCTGAAGCATTTGTTTGCACCAATCGCCACGAGCATCTTTTTCACATTTTGGGAGATTATGTGGGATATATGCTCGTGGAACTAATGACTAAAGTTGCATTAATCTCACGGTATGTCACATCTTGCGGTATTAGTTTTTGCATAGCATCATTGTTCTCTAATATAACAACCGATTGTGGACGACATTTATGACTGTCGTCGACTAGCGAACGACAAACACGTTATATTCGTTATATCAGCGTTTCACAGGATGAAACTTCATTCTTAAAAGTGGAAATAAGTTAATCGATGCACTTCCGTCTCGATAAACCACGTCGAAAATCGTTATAAATCACTGCAAGAAATATCAAACTTTTTAATGGAAACGTCAGATAGCACCTGACAACACACATTTTTGTCAAGATTCAAATTATAAATCGTAAAACATTGGTATATATAAATAGAATAGAATATAACTTTATTTCAGATTCTGTCTACATAATACATATTTACATAGGTATCAAAGGAACACAAAATGAAATGACGTCACAAATATTTACATAACTAAGGTAATACATTTACATATTAAAATAATCCTCTAAAGTATATGGTTCTAGATTTAATAATATATATTTTGTTTTCTTTTTAAATTGCTTAAAAGTTTGGATATTTTTGATATTCTGTGGTAGTTTATTAAAAATTCTCATACATATATGATGGGTTTTTTTTCCGTCATACTCAATCTATGAATGGGGTAGTTGATATCTACAGTTCTGGTAGTATACATTGTATTAGTGTTATTTACAAAAAACGAATCCTTGTTTTTAAATAAATACAACAAACATTCGTGCAGATACAATCCATACATAGTTAAAAGCCCTTTTGCCTTGAAAATTCCTCTACAAGTTTCCCGAAATTTCATTTTAAAAATTATTCTTATTACTCTTTTCTGAATGCAGAATATATACTGTGCTGATGTGGAATTTTTGAAAACCATTGCCACTGCTTCCAAGAGAAATTAACGCCATATAATTGGGTTAAAATGCAAAAATTCCCAATTTTTAAAGTCTTAATAGAATGTTATTAAACCCATTTTTGTAATGAAATATGGTTTCTTTGCTATTCTTACCTGGAAAAATGGTATGGTTCTAACTCCTTCGGCGTTCTTAAGTCTGGGCAAATACTCCACAAGCTTTTCGAGCAATTGCAATCTTAGACTGTGTAGTTTTGCGTTGCTTTCGCTTTCGCATTCTAATTCCTCCTGAACTTGAGCTAAGGTGTCACTTCCTTGAGATGGACGTTGGGTCTGTTCAACAGCAACTAACACAAAGGTACATATAAATATTAATATAATCAGAGTATTATAAAAATTTGTATGTGATACTCATACTTAACCAATTTTGCTACTTTACCTTGTGCAGAAGGTATTCCTGAACTACTTTCAGTAGTTCTGGTAGGATTTCCGTCATCTCCATAGGCTGAAGACCTACCAGAAACATTGTGTTCCCCTAAAAATAAGAAAATAAATCATTTTTATATGAAAAGTACAAAACTGTGTTTAACTATTTTTTGGTTATTATAGTTCCAAAGTTAAATAACTAAATAAATGATTAAAATTATATTTACCTGTGATGCTGTCTACACCACTTCCGCCACTTTCCGAGCCCGCGCTGCCTCCTTGTTCAGCAGGAGAAGTACGCAAAGTTGAACCATCAGTAGCGGCGGTTGAACCTAAGGAAAAATATTTCTTAAAGTCTGTGTCGGCATTTTTTGTTATATTTGAAAGTATTTCTGTTATGACCTATGGGACAGTTCACGAAGATTTGATGCCTAAATATAAATGTATCATGGGTGTCCCAAACTAAAGTAAGAGGCAGTTTATTAACATGTGGATTAAAGATGGGAACGTTAATAGGGAAAGAAAATACTAAGTAGGCAGCAGATTCGAAAATTTATATACTCTCGTAATAAAGGAGGTGGCAAAGAGGGAAGTTTGGGGCTTCTTGGGATGGACTGTAAAAAAGTGGCTTGTCGTGTTGCCCTAGTGGGAACTGCTAAGGAAGAAATAATACTGGCAAATTCTTTAAAGCAAAGGCCTTGGGAATGTCAATAAAAGAGGAACAGGTTCTCTAGAACTCGTCGCTGGCAAGTAGAGGAGAGCGAGTTCTTTTCAGATGATATTAGAAAACAAGGGAACAGTATTTTAAGTAGGATCTGATTTGGAATACATATAAAAAGTACAAGTTAAAAGAAGATAAATACTTTCTAGCTGGAAAGAGGAATCCAAGCTTTCTTAAGCTGCTGCGGCTAGGGATGTAATATTTTTATGTCTTTTAAGGCCAGTCTCCATAATAACGACTGCAAGATTAAATTATTCTTTTTTCTGCAGAACTTACAGACCTATATTCACATACGCAAACATTGAAATCAACTTTAAAGATATTAAGTATTTCCCTTTAACATCTAGAATAATAATTAAAATGAAACTTGACTATTTTACCTTCATCATCGGATCCAGCTGCAGATGCCGTAGTATCACTAAAGTTTGCAGCTTCTTGCTGTGCTTGCGCCGCTGCTACTGCCTGGCCCTGAGCGGCTCCTCGTAATTGAGCTTGTAAGTTTTGTAACACCTGAGCTTGATCAGCTCCACCAGCGCCTCCCATTTCGTGCTCCTGAAAAGAAATCAGAACGTTTCTATCCTACGCAATTTAATCTTCAAAATGTCTCATGTTATTATTATTACTTAATTAAATTTTTTTTTCACAGAAATATTGTTCTATAATGATCCTTTTTCAGCTATTAATTTTTTCAATTTACTGTTGCAGTTCTGCTGTAAAATATACAGTTTTTTCCATCAACAGTTTAAACAACACACACCAATACAAAGTTTTAACCGGCCAACTTTTTTACATCTTCTGGAGCGTCAAGAGCGGAGTCTCTACATAAAAAAGCAACAAAAGCCGGGCAGAAGTAAAAAATTACCAAAAAACAAAGCTAATATTTTAATATTACCTGAAGGCTTAAAGCTATGGCTAGTTCTACAATAGTTTCATCATCAGCGTCAGGGGAATGTCAAGAAGAGGTGGAAATCCTACACCTCCACCTAGAAAAAGAAGTATTTATTCACAATAAATTATTGAGAATTTCGTTTTTAGCAATTCCCAATATCTTGGACGTTTAACACAAACGGTTAAAGTTACATAAAAAATTAAACTTTGATTTTTTTAGCCAAGGCCTATATTAGCCATTTAATTCAATTTTTTAAAGATCTGCTTAATTATGGTTTGGTTAGATAATGCCAGAAGGTTATTCTGAATACCGTACCTAACAAAGCTTCCAAAGGATTAACTCCACCATCTTGATGCCCGCCTTGTTCTAACAATCCAATGGCTTCTACCATATCTACGTCGAACCCTGCCCCTACCGGTGGTACATGCCCCTGCTGAGCCGGAGCTTCGCCTTGAATTACTGCAGAAGATGTTGAAGGCTGTGTCTGATCGGAACTGGAAGACTTGTTCGGCTGCGGGCTCTCGCAACGCGCTGGAGAAGGAATGTAAACCCTTCGACGTTTGACACGCGGTTTTAGGACCTAGAAAATGTATGTTTGCATTGAAAAACAACTTTTTATCAATAAGTTAGAAAACTAAGACAATAGAAGACTTAAATATTTTTAATTATAAATATGTTAAAAATAGGATGGAAAGTTTGAAGCAGGGACTGACAAAGTTAATTTGTTATAGATTTTTTTAAGTGAACCCAATTTATGTTTATGGACTATTTTAATGACCATTGAAACATACCTTGCATAAAGCTTGTTTAGAACTAAAGGCAATAACAGGATCACTGCACAGCAATAACTGTAAATATAGGGCTATGGTAACGTTACTGTAGGCTTCAGAACTGTGAAATGCATGAATAATTTCTACTAAAGCGTGGATCACTTGCTCCGTATATCTGCAACAAATAAGAAAGTTAGTTAATAAATCGCACCTTCGCTTAAATAGTGTCAAAACGCAGAAAAGCAAAGTAACGAGAAAAAGGCGTTTGAAATTAGTTCTAACACTTTCTGTGTTTTACTTAAAAAACCATCAAAATGTACAATAAGTATTTGAGCAATTTTCAAAGGTTTTTGAAGCTTTACAAAATAACGTATTAAGTATTCTGAAAATATGAAACAAAAATAGTTTTGAAAATATAAGGATCAAGAAATGAAAAATTTAAATAGTTTATTTGGAGTACCTTTAGCAGTATAAAAAAACTTCGCATAACAGTAGGGCCGCTAACGATAACCTAAGAGGGCACCTACACAAGATAGGCCCACAATGGGGTCTCAAGTTGCAGAATGTGCGATGAGGGGGAAGAAACATCCTACCACAGCCTGTGCGAATGTGAAGCGTTGAACCACAAATGACAAGTATTTTTGGGCAACCAAAAATGAGCCCACAGAAATATATTAACCAACCAGTCTCGGGGTTACACAGACTTGTAAAAGAAGCAAGACTAGTGGAAGGATTGGTATAAAAGAAAATGGAAAATTAAGCACAAAAAGCCCAGGAGGCTGTGCCGCATTCGATAGTAAATCTAGACTGCGGGCGTGTACAGTAGAATGAGAAACTCTCAATTCTCCATTCCACTAGGAACACACAGTTCTGTATTTTATACGGGAATATATGCTTTACTGCACACAAAAGAAAATAACAGGTGGCTTATAAAAACAAGTGGATCTGCATAATAACAGACAGCCAGGCGTCACTAGGGGCACTGGTAAATCTGTCAAAAAGAACTGGAAGTCCTGGGAGAACGCAACAGAGTAACTCTTCTGTGGGTACCAGGACATTCGGGAATAGAAGGTAACGAAAAAGCGGATGAGCTAGCGAGACAGGGATCATCCACATCATACTTTGGACCAGAACCTGCCCTTGGAGTGACCAAAACCATAGCACGAGGGCAAATCAGGAAATGGATCCGAGACAAACATTAGGAATAGTGGTTCAGCATCAGTAGAATAAGACATGGAAAAGGCTTTTTAAAGGACCCATCCAAAAGAAAGAAGAAAGAACTACTCAGAGAAAGTAGGAAAATACTTCACATAACAGCAGGGCTGCTAACAGGGTACGATAACCTAAGAGGACACCTACACACAATAGGCTCATACAATGGGGACCCAAGTTACAGAATGTGCGACGAGGGGGATCGCCTACCATATCCTGTGCGAATGTGAAGCGTTGAATCACAAAAGACAGGCACTATTTGGGCAACCGAAAATGAGCCCACAGGAATATATCAACCAACCAGTCTCGAGGTTATACAGACTTGTAGAAGGAACAAGACTAGTTGGAAAATTGTTATAAAAGAAAATGGGAGCTTAAGCACAAAAAGAACAGGAGGCTGCACTTCCTCCGGTAGGAAATCTAGACGGCTCCCGAAAAAAAAAACAATTACGTTACAGCATGTCATATGTCCACTTTTATCGAGCGAATTCACAGTTTTTAATAAAAGTTATTAAGACACCTATGGTATGTTAGTATTTATCAACCGCCTCGAAGTTAAAATAAAATACTCGACCTATGACACTATAAAATACTTAAACAACCACCTTGCACAACACAACTTGTGATACTGTATATGTTTGGTAACTACTGATTTCGGTTAACTTTATGACACTAGTTTTACCTAGGCACAAATACTTCAAATACAGACATAAAACTTTCCGAGATAGAACTTTGTAGTACTGTAAATATAATAGTGCAATAAAACTCTTTACTCTTACTCTGATGCGTGTATAAATAAGTTTAGGCTCAAACTAAAATTTCTTTCCTAATTAAGAATAGTTTTGGCTTTAATTTAAACTTACTTACTTTAATCCGGGTACAACTACTGGTGCTAGTGCTGCTATTTCTGGATTTAACTTATGCAACATCCATAACCCGTCCACGAGCTGCAAAAGTAAATGTCTATTTTTCTTTGTATCTTTGTTAACGTCCTTTGATACATCATCTTTAGGACCTGATTCCTTTATTTCTTCCTTCTTTTTGCTTTCCAATGGATCATCTATTACAACATCTTGGATCGAAGCATGGCTGTCGGCGAATTTAACCAGGTTTTGCGGTCTGGCCACCGCTATACTTCTTACTATAAGCACTAGTCGATAGTAGCTTTCTGCGTCAAGGTCTACAACCTCTGTACCTATTAAAGAAAAAGCATGTATACAAGGTGATTCATCTGAGTTTTCAAATAACATTTTAATACAATTTCTAACATTCCTTATTACCTTTTCGATCAGTCATCGTTGATAAATCCGATAAAACATGTTCTAAGAGAGCTTGATCTTTGTAACTATGGTATTGCTGCTTTGTGGGATGAAGAGTTAACAAAAGAGCTTTTGAATGGACCTGAATTGAAGGCGGAGTAGGTAAAGTCAACAACTGAGTAGCTAAAATAACCAAAATAAAATTGATGGCTCTATTAAAAAATACACTCCGTAGTTATTTAAAATAGTGAATTATTATATATAAATGATTTATCTTTTTACCTATCTTCAACGCGGCTGGCTTCAGTTTGGCGAACTTTTCTTCGGAAGAATAGACATACAGTGAAGCATCCAAGCTTTTAAAAACGTCCATGGCAAGGCGTTCCAGTTTCGACAGCTGTTGAGGAGATCCTGCCTGATGATCGGCCTAAAAATAAAATTATGGGTACAGAGTCATTCAACGAGGACTAAACATGACCATATTTGAGGATTTCCTCACAAGAAAAATTATTAAACAGTCATTTTTCCTGAAAAATATTTAAGAAAATGATTTAAAGTAAAACAAAAGTGTTACGACATAAAATCGACCTTTTCTTAATGAGATACCTTAATTTGTTGGTTTGTTTTTGAAAGCACCTAATTTTTTCAATACACTTCAATAATAAGGATTGGATATCAATTTTTATTAAGGACAGAATTAATTTCTTATGAGAAATTTCTGATTTAGATTAGAAACTAAAAAAAGTAACAATAAATACCTAAAATGTCAAAACACAAAAGTCAATATTCTGTCAAGATCTAGGGTTTATTACCAATACATATTGATAAAACTGAAACATATAATTAAATTAATTTTGTTGTTACTAAAATGAATAGATAATACTTTTTACTGAAACATATTAAAAAGATTAAACGCTTTTAAATATGAACCAATAAATGGGGTGTCCCATTAAAAAAACGTTAATTTTCTGTCAGATATATTTTGTTTCAATTCAAGTCATTTTCCCAAGTATCCTTTTAGATTCATTAAAAAAAATACAGAAGATGGCCATTTCACATTTTTTTAATACCAGGAAAGCCATAAATGTGGCTCTATCTAGCCCTCATTAGATGAGCCTCTACTCTAACTATAAAAATATATTTTACAAAAATACAGTAATTATTATTTTTCTTTTTAATGCTAGTTATATGGAAAATGTAATTTAGTAATATGGTTGCAAAAATCGTGTCATCTTGTCACAATTTCATTTAGTTTTTCTTATTTATAGACAAAATTGATTTCTTTGACATTATTATTTTTACCTCATTGTTTGAGCTGATTCCTTGACTGTTAGTTGTCGCATTAGCTGCAGTGACAGCAGCAGTTGTAGCACCTTCGTCATTATCCTCTGGCCAACCAAAGGCATCTTTTGTTTTTCCATAGACTTTTATGCTATCTACCATTGTCATCAGCTCAGGATCCTACAAAGATACATTTATAAACACCATACGAAATAGATCAATTGCGCATCAAAAATAATGGTTCTGCATAGAACATACCCCTTGCAAATATTTTTTATTAGCTAAAAATAATACTTTATACCTAAATAAAGCTCCTGCTTTTATACGAAATTCTATAACAGGCATATAAAATTCAAATATAAACTTTCCACCGAAAAGGACATCTACGTCACAAGTGGCTAACCACACGTATTCACAACTCCTGATCAACAGAGACGACCGGGGCTAAGTTCCAATATTACATCTTAGATGAAAGCGCAGTGAATAAAATACCAAGCGGATTTAATCCGAATATTAAAACACTTTTGATTTTCAATCAGTGGATAAGTGAAATTTTCATTTGTTTATTTAAAAAGTAGATTACTATGTACGATTTATTTTTGTTTAACAAAAGCACAAATGTTGCGTGGGTTGCAATTTTCATTTCTAACTACGGTTCCAATAGGGTGAGTGATGCTGGACTATGTATGAGCGTGGGACGATGCTTGTTCTCCCAGACTCGCACCAATAGGACGTGTAGGACGATGCTGTTTCTTATTTCCTGTGTGTGAGAATCTGTACACTTTTTTGTTATGTTTTTGGAAGGTTACAACAATAAAAATGTATTGCAATGGTTCAAAAACTCAGTTACCATGATTACTTACGAGGTGTTATTTTCAAACGATAATAAACAGTTTTTAGAGCTCCAACCTGTTTTTAGTAAAATATATATTTTTTTGTGGTAATTGCGACGGATTGCATTTATTATAATGCATATTTAATTGACATTAAAACGACTTATCTTAAAGCGGAATAAAGGAAAGTAATGGATTTTCTCTTTTTGCTCTGAACGAAATGAATTAATGAAGCTAGAAAAATATTGAAACCGAAAACCTTTGTGTCGCCACATGGCTTTTTGGTCTGACGACAAATTTAAAGGGCCAGGCGTGAACACTAAATCGTAATTTCGCCGAAAGTATTTTTGGGAAAATATATTTGGGAGATGGTTCTTCAATGGGCAAAGAAAGAAATTTGACGTGTTTTTAGATCAAAATAAATGTTATCCTAGAAGCAAATTTTAATTATAAATTAAAAAGTAATATACAGATCTATGTATATATTTCTAGTATATATATATTGTTCCGTGACACCCATATAAAAACACGTATCCTGGTTTTACACCTTTTTATTGCAAATCAGGTTCACAAACGTTTCTATGGTAACAAAAATTCAACGTAACGTTATTGTGACAACTATTTACCCTTTAACTGTCTGTCAACTTCTTATCTCGTCGGAATACAAAACTAAACTGGCCCGTGCGGACTTTCCTCGCGCTTTTTATAGTAAAGTGAAAAGGAATAGAAAAGTCTGGAAAAGTCTAGAATTAGCTGGAAAAATTCTTTTACTACAGAATGTAAGAAAAGTGTAAAATGAATGTCTCCAGCGTCCTCAGGATAATCCGCAATGACTGTCGAAAAAGGGAAAAACTAAGGTAACCTATTTTAAATAAATTATTAACATAAATAAAATAATTCCAACCTTTTACATTTCTAATAACTAAACACTAACTAAAGAAAGTCCGTAACAATATATTATGTACGTTTGTCAGTAGGTGCTAAATTTAAATCTGCTTGCCTACAGATACCGATTGCAAGGAAACTTGACAGCCTATATTTAACATTAGAACAACACGTGTACCATCAATTCTTGATCTATCCGTTTTGTTCTTATATTGTAATGCGCAGTGTGTTGCCGGTTGTCGATAGGTGGACCTATAAATAGGGTGCCTTATCTGTTTACTGCTTCTTTATCTAAGATTTCATTCTTTTCAACAGGGCTATAAATCGTTAAATTACGGTAACCGTAATAGATGTCCTAACGCACCATCGCAAGACGTCGATTAAATTCGGAATACTGTTCCGTAACACCTTGTATAAAAACACGAATCGTGTTTCTTTACTTTTTATCAGCAATCAGGTATAAAATTGAACTTATCTGATAAGTTGAAATTACCCGTTTTACCATGGTTAAAAAAAATAACAATTTTCCATAAAAGTAATAAGAGCGCAATAGATTAAGAACTTTATAAAGTAAATATTTGTTTAGCTTATAGAATTGTAGGTAGTTAGGATTATTTAATTAAGTTTAATATTTTATTTAAAAACATAACCCCAATTTTCTTCCCATTCCGACTTTATTGTGAAGGGTTATGAAAGCTCTAGACTCATCCATTTTGCATTTTTCTTGCATCCTGTACTAAAAGACAGTGGTCTTTAAATGAAGAGTACGACGTTCGAATTTCAATTGAACTTTGCGAACGTTTCTGACGCCTTTTACAGAAAAATGTAAAACAAATAAAAGTCTGACATTAGCCAGAAAAATGCAAAATGGATGACTCTAGAGCTCTCAGGACTCAGAGACTCTCAGGAAAGAGCTAAGGTAATTTGTTTAAATTAATTATTAAACTGAATTAAATATTTCTAACTTCCAACAAGTCTATAAATAGCACACATATTTAATGTATTAAGTCCGTAACATTATCAATCTATCACGCTCTTATTATTTTATGTTACTTTATTTCACTATAGTAAAACATGGGTAATGTCAGAACAGACTTTTACAAAAAAAAATATTACCTGACAAGGTCCAAAAACAACTGTTAGCTTCTTGTCTGCCTGTAAACTTTCTTCCCTTGAAAAAGGTACGTCGTACCAGCGACTTCTGGTTGCTGAGAAAGACATTATTCTACCAAATATCTAAAAAATACAAAAATTTAATCGTGATATAATGAAAAACTATATTTTATGTCTCATTTTTCATCTTGTATGTAAGCTTATTATTGATACGTTACTCACTTCTACATAAGATGGCGCTTTCTGTGGATCCTGGGTACCAACCAAAACTCTAATACCGCACATGACCATATTTGAATCGTTATTAGTAATTTCGACTTGAAATTGGGCTTTGTTACATACTACGTAAAGTCCCGTTGTATTTAATCTAAAAATAAATGTAATTATTATTTCCGCATTTGAAGTAGTAATTAGGGAACAGCTGATCAAAAGATCAAAAATACACATATAGTGAAAACTAAAACAGTTAAAACATTTAATAGAGTATTAAAGATGTTTATTAGGATAATATACCAGATACTATACAAAAAATAATTGTCACCGACTCAAAACTGTATTTATAACAAATTTCCTATAAAAATAAAGCAGTGGTGTAATGCCAACTGTTTATCGTTCAATGTGAGCAAAACAGATGTTTTAGGCTTTAAATGAAAACGCGTGCTGGCCCACTGGGATACCTTGACTTTCCCGGTGGGATTTTGTAAGGTTGCTTCGAAGGACCCTTCTAAGCTTTAAAGTCTACGACAGACATATGTAGTTGCCCTTAACAGAAAAATTTGGAAGCCTTAAGTCTGATGACCTGCGAACCTGATATAATAACATATTTGTGCAAATGCAGTAATTTACAGTTTATGCCAGAAAAGCAAAGCGTTTAAAAGTTACCTTCAGTGGTGTTGGTATCTATCTTATTCTTAATAAATTTTTATTTATCTTCTGTTCTTATTTGATAATATCTATTGGTTTTTGTCATTTTATATTTTATATTTGTTTAAACTTTGTTGTCTAATTTTGATATGTGTGTATTTAATATCAAGTAGGCTTGAATAAACTTGTTGAAAAAGTTTTTGGCGATGTCTTATGGGACCGGTTAAAATGTAGTATAAAAAATATAAAGCTGGAAAATAATATATATAAAAAGAGACCGTCCTTAAATTTCTAGAGCTGTATTGTAGCCACCTAGCCCTGTAGAGCCGTAAGATCGGTAAGAAATGTCATTCGAGCGATCAAGTCATGACGTCATTGACAAATGGGCTTAGAGCATCTTAAGGGCGGTCTCAAAGGACACCTTAAAGGCGATAATACAAAAGTTGATACTAGTGACATTTTGACATATGCAAAGTAATGGTTTTTCTTGTTACATTTAACTTTAATATCTATTTGAATATTTTCAACTTCTAACCTTTATGCAGTTTTTTTTATTCAATTGCGCATGCAAGAGAGCACTGTAGCATTTTTTCATTCGGAAAAAAAAGACATTTCTTAGCATTTTTATATTAGAGACTGTTTTATTAATTCATAAAAAATATGGAAAAGAGTCAGTAACCGTTAATAGATACAATATACAATTACAACATATTTATGTTTTAGATTCTAGAAGGTGGTCGAACTTCTGACATATCATATTGGTATCAATTTTTTTCTGCATGTACATGTTTTGTTAGTGTCGCCTAAGTTTACTTGCATTGTGGTCGTCAATCAGACAATTTTGAATTAGTATCATGTTCCGATTCACTATTATACATCTCTGACACATTGTTTTAAAAAATTCGTTTGTAATTTTTATAGCCACAACCAATCCAAATTGTTAATATGTAAAAAAATACCTATGTTTCAGCTGAGCTGCATTATAAATTTGCAACAGGTCGTTTCCTCCAAATTCAACATCGTTCATTGCCGTACAATGTTCGAAAAAGTCTACTGGAAAGATCTGCGCGGTAGTTGTTTTGCCTGCTTTAACCGGTTTCTTCTTTTTAGGCTTTATGGAGGTACCTATATAAAAAAATCTTGTATAACATTTCCATCATATACATATGTAATAATAAGCTGTATTACTTTTTATATAGATATAATTTTTGGCTGAAACCGAAGTCGATGTTAGGCTTTTGCCACAACCTTCGCCCGAGGCCTAAGTTTTTGATAAACTTGGGAATAGGAGTTAAGAACTAAAAGAATTACCTTTTAAAATTACTCATGTAAATTATATTTTACCTCGTTTAATTTATTAGAGTGTTGATAATAATTGATGTAAATAAAAAACAATTATAAATTGCATTGCATCTATATAAACATATCTGTCACTATATTGTTACGGCTTATTATAATAATGATTAAGAACCTATGAGTGTTTAATTTTAAAACCTGAAATATATTTTGTGTTCGGTATGTAGAATGACAGATTAAAAATTATTTTTATTATATCATTTTTAAATGCACTTTCAGTATTCGTTTTCGACGCTTGAACACAAAAATTTGACCGGCCAAATCTTCGGCATTTTTTAACCAAAGCCGAATGTATAGCCAAATGTGGGCAAAGCCGAACCTTTGGTTGGGCATTTCTAGCAACGCTAAAGTTAATACAATTTTGTATATAGACAACTAAGAGAATATTGGAAAGTTTCTTACCTATTGGAACGGTAGCCTGTATACTGCTTGACATCCAAAAACCTGTTTGTTCCATGTTCGCAATAAACATTTTAAGGCTTCCATCTTCACACAAAAGAATTAACGTTGTTCTTAATTCACTTCCAGAATTGTGTCTTATAGCTACCATGTCCATTATTTTTGATTTGGCAGGTACCACCTAATAATGAAAAGAGCCTTAGTAACACAATAAAGGATATTAAATTAAAATAAATTTTGACAAAATGCAATGTTACGTTTTTTTAACCCATTCTGTGTCTTATTTAAATAATCAGTAACTAATTAACTTAATTCTCCAATTTAAAATGTACAGGGTCATCTGAGGAGGACTAAACAGGGTCATATTTGTGGCTTTCCCCATACTAAAAAAAAAAGAAAATGGGAAATAGCCACCTTGTGAATTTTTTTTTGCAAAATCTGAAAAAATGCTTAAGAAATTGATTTGAATTGAAACAAAAAGTATAAGACATGAAATTAAGATTTTCTTACTTTTATGTCATATTTATTGTTTTTTTTTAAGTCTTTTTTTTTTAATTTGTTTCAATAAAAAGTAATTATTATTAACTTTTAGTAAGTAAGTTAGTAGTAATCTAATTATATGTTTTAGCCTTACCAGCATGTATTGAAAATTGAAAGTAGCAATAATGCTATGCTTTGACAAAATATTGACATCTTGTATTTTGGCATCTCCGGTATTTAATAATTCTGTTAATACTAAGAATAAATATGAAATCGTTTCCACGAAGCCTAAGTACTAATGTACCGTGGGTGTCTTAAGTGTCGTAAGAGGGAGTTTGTTCACACGGGACTTAAATATTTGGAGATTGGGAGGAGAAGGAAAAACTTCGGCGGGTAGCAGGTTCCATAGTCTGGACACTCTAAGGATGAAAGAATGAAGAAAGCGGGAAGCCGGGCCCCTCCAGCTGAACTGTAAAAGGATGCATAAAAGTTGCACTATGTGTTGATCTGTTGGGAGCTGCCAGAGGAGGAATTATATCCGTGAAATACCTCGACGGTGGGCAAAGAAGGAAGCCTTTCTGTAAGCGTGGGATCATTAATAAGACGAACAGGTCTTCTTTGAATGGAGTCCAAAATGCTAAGTGTTGAAGGAGACGCCATTCCCCTGACATGAGAACAATATTCTAAAGAGGGTCTTATTTGGGATACATACAGAGGATACAGATTGAAAGAAGAAAAATAGTTTCTGGCTCGAAAGAAAAATCCAAGCTTTTTGAAGCTGCTGAGGCTATGGATGTAATGTGTTTGTGCCAGTTAAGGTTATTCTCAAAAGTAACGCTGACAAGATTAAACGACTCTTTGATCTGCAGAACTTGGTCGCTCATATGTAACGGATAAGCACTGGCAGACTTTTTTGCGACAGCGAACAGGACTGTGCTTTGGAGGCATTAAACTGAAAAAGATTTTTGGCGCCCCAATCAAAGATAAGTTTGAGGCCTTGTGAGAGAGATATCTGCATTGACCTACGCTTGGTTTCCAAATCAGGCTTATTGACTAGCTTGAGAAATTGAATGTTAGAGTGGAAGGTACTATGGTCAGCAAAACTATGAATGGGATTGATTGTAAAAAAATAAGACGTTTTAAAAAACGAACCAATAATAAGGTGCCCCGTTAAAAAAAGTGAATTCTCTTCCTTATAATTAAAATCATTTTCTTAAGTATTCTTTCAGATTTTACGGTTTAAATTTTTTTTTTTAAATGCGAGGTAACCCAAAAACTTGTACAGTCCTCCTTAGATGACACTGTACTATATTACAAAAATTATGTTACAATTTTTAGCAAATATGTGTAAACTGTATAACAAATTCTTAAGTAGTTTAAGTGTGTATTTACCTGCAGATAATAATAATACGCATGCGCATAAGCCAATATCTTTCGTGCCGGTTAAAAATTAAGAAAATTGCCGGGTTGTAGAATTGTTTGGTACTATAATAAAGTTGGTTCCCTAGCTATTTTGGTAATCTCAAAAATTTTCAAGGTTATAAGAATTATTTTATTGGATTTTTTACTTACCTTAATTTCTTGTATCATTATTGAATCAGGTTTTAGCATCAATACAACCGGTTGGTTACTCGATTGCATTGCGCAGCAAATTAGCCCTGGATGGTTTGGTACTTCCGTCCACTGACATAGTGGCTGTGGAGTCGGACTTCTTGTACTGTTGCTCTTTGTACTTGAGCCGTTTGTAGCCGGTGTTGGAGGCAAAGTAATTGGGAATACTAAAAACACAAATTATTTTGGTTTTATGGTGTTATTTGATCGTCAACGTCAAAAATAAGTTTGTAACACTTTCTATACTTCCTTTAATATTACCTATATTCAGTTATTACCTTACCTAATGAAAGACAGTTACTCTTAGGAACAATCGGCGAAATAAAACTTTTTCCTTGGGCATAACTGTAGAACAGTAACATCAAAGTATGGGAATAATAAATTGACACACCGCCACCAGCTACTTGACCGTTAACATCAGTGACATCTAGGTGGAATACCTAAAAAAAATGCAATGTAATAGTTCAGATACATCTTGCTTTAAGGAAATAATAGTATATTGTGTATCTAGTAATATTCCTGGATGATATTAAGAGTACTAGAATGTAACTTTTACTATGAGGTACACATACTATTTAGGGTAAAATTATTTCAATGCTGCCTTAAAAATTTGGAGAAAACTTTTTTTGGTTAATGACACAATGTCGCTAATGACAGAGTAATGCTAAGGTAAGGAAATATTTATTTCTTTAAATTAAGAAAACAAACATTAAGTAACGGTTTCTTTTTACTTAAAAGCGACTTGTAAGTGGTGAATTTATTTTCCCCAAAAGAATGTTATCAGAAATGTCAAAATTTTTATATGATCAGAGGAAAAAAGTTCATTAAACATAATTCTATTAAAAAAAAACACTTACTTCCAATGTATTAGTAACATAAAAACTTCCAAATTTAGTGGAACTGTCTTCATTTAGAACTTCAGTGTAAATATGGCCGGGTGAAGACATCAGTAAAATATGGTAAGTACCGTCTTCGTACATAAACGTACAATCTCTAATTTTACCACTAGGAACCTAAAAATAATAAGATAGCATTATAGAACCTGGTAATAAAAATATACTGGTGTAAAAATCTACAAGGTATCATCCCTAAATAAAAAAAATGTTTCTTGGACTTGTCTTAGTAACATTTAAAATACAACGTTCCAAGTTCCAACTGGTAGAAACTTCAGCAGTCTTCAGGCAAATACTGTACAGGGTGATTCAAAAAACATATCCTATCGCTAAATGGGAGTCTTCTTGGCTAAAAGCAAGACAAATTTGTTTTATATACATAGCTTATATAAAATGGCCCTATTTTTAAGATACAGGGTGCGCAAGAAATTTTTTAAATTGGGATTTGTATTATCAAATCGAGTTCTTCGATTTATATGAAACTTGGCACAGTTAGAACATTGACTGAAATACATCTTCTAATGATGAACTTTTTTATTATTTTGGGCCAGTGGTGTAGTTTAAAATAACTGTATTCATTTTTTTACCATTATATCGTGATAACCGAATCGGGTGTATTTAACTTTCTGGAATCAAGAAGAAATTCACCCCGCCATTTGATAGTGCCGTGAAAGTGTAGTCGCAAAGTCTGGAGTGATTCCTAAGCCTTTTTCTTTAGAATCACACATAGTGACGTCGGCCGTGCGGACACCGGTTATATCTGGATCTTGGGATTGCATTTCGTAGAATTTAAATGTGCATTGCAAGGATTTTCATAATTTTTTTGTTAATATCTTAATATTTTCTATGCCTTAGTGCCACTCTCTGGAAATTATCAACCGAATGCGGTAACGAAATAAATACCTGTAGCAAATTGGAGCCAATTAATTACAGGAAGCAAGCAAGTTTATCGAGTTTATTCAAGAGTACCGTTTTTATGTCCAACTAAGCAGAAAATAAATATCATGTACCAAATTAATAATAATAATAATAATACAAAAAAATATATGAAGAAATAATGGTGAAAAAAAATAAAATCGCCCAAGCTAGACTAATACTTGTAGTTAAAGTTTATCATTAGAAAGTGTATTTTGGTCAATTTTATAACTGTGCAAAGTTTTAAATTTCATAAAACCCAATTTGAAAATAAAAAAAATCCAAATTCTAAAAATTTTCATTTACACCCTGTATCTTAAAAATGGAGTTGTTCTGGATGTATATAACACTTTTGTCTTATTTTTCGCCAAGGAATCTCCCATTAAGAGATGGCATATGTTTTTTGAAACAGCCTGTATAAGTAACAGGCCTACAAGAGTTTTAATACAAAAGTTAATTTCACTCCGGTATGAAGGTGATGAACGCACTCAACGCATGGAACAATGTAGATCTTAAATTAAGGTTATATTTAGTTATAAGTGAATTTCCGGACATTCCTTGTAGTGCAGACGATTTGCTTAAAGGCACTAACTTCCATTTACAATTTACAGAGCAGAGTAAGCAGAGAAAGAGGTGCCAAAGATTCAAAATGTGTATAAATTATAGGGATACCCTGCTTAAAAAAATTATAAACTTCAAAAACACTGTCTCTTATCAGACTTACCAAAAAGTGATACTGTGGATTAGCTGCGTCTTTACTAAGATCGAATATCTTGACAAAATCTGCAGTAACCAAAGCCAACTCGGTCTGAGACCCGGGCAACCACAGCGCCTTGATGATAAAGTTGCCAGTTTCAAGTTGAGGATGCAAAACGAGATGATCTGTCACTTGTCCATTGGAATTGAATGTTAAAACGTGACAGTCTTTTAGGCCACATACTGCCAGGAAGTCTTCATTACAGAGATTTGATGTCATAGAGAGAACTGTAAGACATATTAAAAGTTAATTGTTTTAAGAATTGATTACTTACATGAAAACAATGTTATATTTAATTGTTTATCCGAATTATAGGTGAAATTAGCTTTATAGCTTAAAAAATATTAAATTGTCCGTGTTTACCAAATAGAAATTAGAATTATAATTCATAATCTAAAATTCATTCTATTTACTTCATGCCTAAGAAACTTTTTAAGTTTATTACAGAAATTTAAAAAATAGGTTAAACTGAAAGTGTTACCAAATGACGTAAATTGTCAAAATATACAATTGGTTGGTTGGTTTAAGTGGGTTGCCCATATATTATTACCAATATGCTATGCGACAGAGGGGTTTCGCTTTTATATTTCCAAACAGTATGGCCCTTTTGTATATCAGTGCTATGCAGCTGTATATTTATTATATGTGAAGCTGCTTCTTCCTCCTCCACACAGAGCATGCATGTTTGGGTATCGTTGTGTATCCCTATTTTCTGCAAATATTTCCCTAAATAACAGTGAACTTTCAGTACTTATATTATAAAAAAAGACCACAGCTGTGAGTTATTGCCTTTTACCAGGTGATGCATGGCAACGATCTAGATGTTGTTTTTGGAAGCATCTGTTTATTGTTGTTGACTGTCTTTGGTTGAATTATCCCCTTTTTTATTCTCTTGAACACATAGTTGGATAGCATAAATTTCTGCCTGATATATTGTGACTTGCTTTCCCCACAGGAAGTAATAAGTTGCTCTGGGCCTTGCCTCAAATACACTAGCATCCACTCCACCATTTGTCTTTGATTTAACGAAGTTCCAAACAGGTTCTCGAAAATGATAGAGGTGCTCCCTTCTTCCATATATTAAGATTGCAGCTGACCTTATATGAAAGAAAGTTAAACCCGGGATAGGTTAGTTTCCATAGCCATAGAAGGTGTGCTTCTTGCATGCCAGGGTATGCAGACAGTATGTGATTGATCACTGTCTTAAACATTTCCATATCCTATTTAAAAGTAATGACAGGTTTTTTTCTTTTATTGACATCGGTTGATTCAGTCATTTGCTATCGGATGACGTGCTGTAGTGCTGTTTTAAATCATGTCAAGCTTGGTACAAGGTACCATTAGACCTACTTCTTCAAACATTAAATAAAACTTAGGGGATTTATTTGACTTACCTGTAAAAGGTATAGGAGCAGAACTAAGTCGAGTCAATGTAAGTTTTCTGGTAGCTGAATCGGCTTGTTTTAATAAAGCTGATAACTGAAGTACCGTAATCTTTCCTTTTTCATGCGAGACTGCTAAGTGTTGTCTTTTACCTAGTGAAGAAAATACATTTAACTTTTAAAATTGTTTTCAACGATTCCCAAAAGAATTAAAAATGCAAATCAGAAGTAACATGAGCGCAATTAAACTTAAATGACACTTTTTTAAACAGATTTTGATTTCTAAAACTTGATTTAAAATAATATTATTAGTACCTTGAGTTGTAGTCATACAACACATAGCGACACGTCTAATAATATGAGCAGATAAAAGTTGTCTTATAGTTTGCCCCTGGTCTCCTGCATAAGACATTCTTACGTTTTCAAATGCCCCCTCTTGTGAACCTGTAATAAACAATATGCTCTAGTTTATATAAACAATAAGGGTAAACCTTAAAAACAAAATGTACACCCTTTAAAATTGGAGTGAAACAGAAAAAAACAACTTATAATTTCTTACCTAAGGTTGGCACCATTAACAAATCGGTATGTACATACTTCTTCTCAGCACTGTACAATTGTTCCAGTGCTTTCACACCACGAACGTGGCATCCTACTGGACTGTTTAGATTACAAGTTGACTCAATGGCTGGTATAAGACCCTCAAGAAACTCTAAAAATAATAAAAGCATGTCAATTTTATTATTATTTTAATTTAACCCATAGTAGAAGGTTATAATGCAATAAAACTAGTGTTTTTATATCCCGCTTAATGTGATGGCCAAGCCAATAGTAATGATTTTAAATGATTAAATCAGATCTGCTTTTAATATATTTTTTTAATAGTTTAAATGACGACAAATATAATTTATTATCGAGTACTTCGGTAAAGCTTTAATAAACTTGTTTAATGTCTTTATCCAAAGAATAAAAGCATTTTTTACCATTTTACATACCTAATAATGATGATGCCACTGCGCTGGAATTCAAATAGTTTAATAAAAACTCTTTTGATTCTTCAAGTTTTTTCTTTTCGTGATCACCGCGTTTTTCTTCAAAAAGAATTTTGTCTGTTGGTACTGGTGAGCTGGTTCTCCTTCTAATTAAAAAAAAGAACACAGGTAATACATTTAAAAATAAAAAACTGTAAAGCAAATTTCAAACAAGTAATGTACTGCATTTTCCCCTCCTAATTAAATTTGCATTGGGCGCTCCATAACCTTGCGATTTATTTTACATAATTCAAAAGGGTTGATGTTTGCAGATGATTTTAAAGTTTACAGAACAATTAAGACCCGTAGAAATGTTGTGGGATTCGAGAAAAATCCGATTGCGCTATGGCGGTGGGCCGCTTTTTCAAAATCTTGGGATAGTTAGTATCTTAACCAGCCGGAAGTCTAATATTACATCATGTAATTTTATAATAAGTTCTGAAGTTGTACTTTTTGGCCGTCCTTCACGCGGATCATCTTCGATGCTGTCATGACTACGTTTAAAGTCAGTGGCCCATTTTTTTATAAATAAACAATAAATAATCTTCGTTGACTATTGTCGCGTTTAAAAATCATTTCCCGTAAGACCAGCGAAGTTAAGTAACGCCGAGCACAGTCAGTTACTGGATGGGTGACCGCCAATGAAAACCATGTGCCGTCGGGTGTGGTTGTGAATCCACATACGTCCATAAACTTCTAAAGACCCGGCAGCCGCGGTACCTTACTTATGCTTTATAAGCCTTTATGCGGTATCAAACTACCTTAGTAGTGATACAAACCTAACCACAAAAGGTAGTGTCGCCCTCTCTCGTCGAGGTTGAGAATATATAAGATCATAAGCGTATATTTTATTTTTATTATTTTTCAAAGTATTTATAAATTTTAGTATTATTTCCACTATCTAGATTGTAACATTTATATTTTAAAAGTATAGAAAAAATGGAGTTATTAGTCAGTTATTTAATTAATAAGTAAATAAACGAAATTCACGCACCTTAAAGAACTGGGTAACACATGATGTTCACCCCCGTCTTCTTTCTTCTGTGTTGTCTCCGGATTGGAAGTGGGGCTTCTTTTGACCAAGGCTTGGCAAGTGCCGTCCTCTTTGGCTCCACAGTCGCAGAAAAAGTTGCCATACTTTGCGTAGCTGATGTCGTGACCTTTGTGGCAGACGCGTGCGCAGATTGAACAAACGCCAACGCCGTCAAGCATACGGCAAGTGTGGCAATGATACCTAAAAAAAAAATTTAAACCCAGATAATGAAGAATCGAACTGATTTAGTTGATCATATATTCTATTTAAACGATGCTCACCAATGTTGGTTCATAAATTCTTTTTGTGTCACTGTAAAGGTGCATAGCTTATTACACAAAGAATCCTCATCAGAGTCTTCACCACTGTCATCGTCGTCGTTATTTTCGTCTTGCCAATCTAGTTCTAGATCTAAAGGACTTTCATGTTCCCATTGAGGAGATACAGATCTAAAAAAACAATAAATATATTTTTTTTATCTACATATTATTAATTTATTTATTCTTAAAGATAATTGAAAAACTCTTAGTTTCTGAAAACATACTTGGCAATCAATTGTTTTTTAGAAACTAGTTTAAGGTTGGGTAATAAGCTTACCAGAATAATATTGTTTTTCTTTTGTCGTTATATCAATTATCATAGTTGGGCACCGTTAATCGAATAATTAACTTCGTTAATCGCTAATCCGTTACTAAAAAAGTTAACTTCGTTAAACGTTAAAGCGCTACCTTAGATACGATTCAACGCAAGTTAACGTTAATCGTTAATCCGTTAACACGTGATAAAAAATGCTTTTTTATATCATCATTATATCAAGTTGTTGAAGTTCTTGTCTGAAACCGAAGCTTGTTTCAGCGTCAAAATATCTTTGCCCCTTGGAAAAAGCTTCAACTGCAGCACTTGAGGGTACGTCAGTATTATATATAATAATCAGATTTATAGATATCTCTTCCCCGAGAAATGCCGCATCGTTGAACGAGTATTTAAATTTCATGTCTAGCGACATTTTGACGAGATATTGAGCTTTACTTTTTTGGCTCTTAGGTCTTTCTTTAGACTGAGTGACAGAATTGAAAAAATCTTGCTTATCATCGTCGTTTTTACTCGCGTTGCTGCCTCCGTCACTTAAACTATTTCTATCCTTTTGTCATACGATTCCAGCCATATCAACCGGAACTTTGGGCGAAAAGCCGTTTCACACGCGGCATTCGCCTCGCTGCACTTGTCGACCGGCCGAAACAAACATGTCAAAACACGTTTTCCACGGCGGCGCGGCGCGGTGCTTTGTAAATAGTAGGTATTGGATTAACGATTGCCGATTAAGAGAAATTTAACGAGCCCGTTAACATTTTTTTAAGTTAACTTAAAAGTTAATCCGTTAGTGGAAATTTTAACTTCGTTGATTAACGATTAACGGATTAATGCCCAGCTATGTCAATTATATCAATAATATGCTATTATTGATCTTGTTAATAAAAACCTATTTTAGATTAGGTTAAAAGCCTTTGAGAATAATTTTAAGGTTATCTTGCTATTGGTTAAGTTTTAATCAATTACATTTAAAGCAAAATAAAGAGGATCACACTATGTCAAATTATTCTGTAAATAATATATAATTATTTATTTTATTAAAAATATATTTTTAGGTTGGATTTTATGTCATTTAAAGTAATTTTATGGAGGGTGACGACAATATTATCGAATGCAAAAATATCGACATTTGATCAAAAAACAAAACATCGAAATGAAAAACAAAACACCAAATATAAAATATATTAAAAGAAACCTGTTTAGAATATCAAATCTATCTTACTTTATTACAAAATATCGTTAAAACAAAAAGTTAAAAAATTATTTAATTTATACATTTGCTATTTTTTACTTTTTGAATTAATGACATCTTGTTATAAAGTAAAATAGATTAAATATTCTGAGCTGGTTAGTTTTGGTTTGTTCTTTTGGTATTTTGCTTTTTATATTTAATATTTTGGTTTCTATATTTTTTACTTTCGATATTTTGTTTTCAATCATTTCTATTTCATATTTTTACTTTCGATATTTTGTTATGTATTTTTTAATAATATATTGTTCGATATTTTTTTTTCATCCAATGTAGATATTTTTGCATTTGATATTTTGACTTTCGATAATATTGTCGTCATCCTTTTATAATGACTTTTGCATTTTTCCATAATTTTTAATTGTGTTTCTAGAATAAAAGAAAACACAACAACTCTGTTCTTAAAATAAATACTTCGTAATTTTTTTTTCTTCCAAAAAACTGTTTTACGGTTATGTTTAAAAAAATTAATAGTGATCCCTAAGAAAGTTGGTACAAGGTGTATTACAAATATTTTAAGTTGTTACAGACTTTGTAAAGGAATATTAAGTTCATTTTGCACTCGTCGGTTGCAAATTAAAATAAAACTGTATATATTAACCTTCTACCTTACCTGGGTGGTTGTTCGGTGATAGATAAAATAACGTCACTTAAATAGTCCAATATGCAGGATGCGGCATGCAACATGCTACTGTTTTTAAGTAGATCTGGAGAATTGGCCATTTTTTCGCTAATTTCTTTACTTTGGACGTATTTTACACACAGTTCGACCCATTGGGCGGCCGCAGGGAACAAATGGCTATGTCCCTTTCCCAATCCTGCATCTGCAAGCATCGTCATGACGTCCATTA
Organism: Listronotus oregonensis; assembly: GCA_019359885.1. Classification (NCBI taxonomy): domain Eukaryota; kingdom Metazoa; phylum Arthropoda; class Insecta; order Coleoptera; family Curculionidae; genus Listronotus; species Listronotus oregonensis. The sequence continues at coordinate 131,975 of JAHBCN010001876.1, read as the reverse complement.
ATTCTGTAAATCCAACCCCTTCTAAAGCTGGACTTAAAATGTGACTTCCTAAAGGTATTAGAGCTTTTAGGATTGTTACAGAGACATCTTCGTCAACATTGCTTGTCTGCAAGTAATCAAAATCGTAAGATTAACGTGCAACCTATTCTTTTATCTACTTTTTTGTCCAAAAATATAAAAATCTTACATCAATGGTTGTTTAATAGGTTTTGTCGCTCGATAAGAGATGGAACTATTATTTTCGCTGTTTAATTTTTAAAAAAATTGTAGTACTTTTTTTTATGAATACGCGTGAAGTCTCCTGCAGAGGTCTGTTAACTTATTTGTATATTTACAGCTGTTCAAGATTAACGTATTTTTTACAGTGGAAAAAAAATGAATATCGTGCAGTGATAAAATTCTTATTTAGTTAAAGAAGCAAAAAGATGTGTTGCGAATTTGGAACGTGGTCCTACAGTTCTTGAAGACGATCCAAGTGAAGGATGTCCGAAAAGTGCATCAGCACTAGAAACCCTAGCAAAAATACAGGGTATGGATTGGGAGATCATAGATAAACAGAGAAAGATTTAGTTCAAGCCCAAAGGATTTTATCAAGCAGTGTGAGCAATATTTTAGTTGACGTTTTTAGTTCCAAAAAGCTGGCTGCACGACCGCATTCGAATGCAGCATTTGGATCATTTTAGAAAGAATAAAAAGGGTTTTATGCATCGTTTCATCACTATGGATGAGACTTGAGCCCACCATTATGTTCCTAAATTAAAACAAGAAGCCAAAGACTGCTGTGAACCCAGTATTTTAGCTCCGTAGCGAGTTAAGGTCCAGAAATGGGCCAAGGCAGTATCAGTTTTTTGGGATGCTAAAGGCATTTTGTTCGCGGATTACCCCCAAACTAGCAAAATAATAAAAGCATATTATTACTGTAATCTTCTGGACCAGCTAGATGTAAAAGTTTAAAAGATCTGGTTTGAAAAAGAAAAAATGCATTTTTTATCTAGACAAAACACCTTCTCACAGAGCTTAAAAAGTAATCGCGAAGATCCGTGAATTATAGTATGAATTGTTGCAACAGCCAGTCTATTCGCCGGATTTAGCTCCCTCTGACTTCTGCCTAGTCTCGCATCTCAAAAAATGCATGCATGGGAAACGATTTTCTTTGAAGTATGAGGTAAAAGTAGCCGCGAAAGCGTCTTTAGACAGTCTTCCCGATTCTTACTTGAGGGATGAAATTCATAAACTAGAAACTGGAACAAGTGTACTAAAGTTCAGGAAGATTACCTTGAACAAAAAAATGTATTTCTAACCGTAAAATCGTGTTTTTCTTATTGAACGAGGAAACTTCTTNAACAACCTAATATATTTAAAAACTATATATTTTTAAAAAATTATAAGTTACCTGTTTTACTATATAACTCGTTAACGCCTGTAGCAACTGACTATTTTCTTGAACTAATGACTTTTTATCATCTCCTCCCATGGACACGTACAATTCCTTGCCATCTGAACTGGAATTGCTCGATTGTTTTTTAAGTTTTAAAGTAGGACCGCTAAAAAATACCCCACGGACATTAGTAGTTTCACCTCGGAATGAGAGATAATATGCTGCAAACTTAAACCTTTATTACGGCATTCTACAAGTTGTCTCAAGAGTCTTATAAAATCGTGTCTGAGTCTTAAGATATTCAAGGTCAAAGGTTAAAAAATTTGATTTTTCGCAAATATCTCGTTTTCTATGGTCTTAATGATATTTGCATTCATTATAAAAATTGTAGAGTGTAAAATTCTCTACAAATTTTGTTTTAAACTTTTTTTCACAAGCTTAACCATATTTGAGATAGAGTGCTTAGCCATATATAGTATAATGTAAAATCAACTGTGTGTCCCGGTAGATAATATGTTATATAAAGTTAGTTAATTACTAAAAAATTTATAAATATAAATAATTGGCAGTACCTATTATTTATACAATAAATTTAATTTTTTTTTTAATGAAATTTTTTTAGGTATTTTTAAAATTATATTTAATATATATATATATATATATATATATATATATATATATATATATATATATATATATATATATATATATATAAAAATTATATATTTATTTAGCAATTAGGTATCAAAAATTTACTACAATAAAAGTTCAAATGTGGAGAGATATTTATATAAACGTTAATAAGTAGAACACGAATTTCAATTTTCTTCTTTATCATCGTCTTCCGGTCGCTCCAAATTTTCTAATTCATTATCATTATGTCTGTTGTCAAAGATAATTGTCTCTAAGTCGTCAGGGATTTCGGGTTCAAATGCACTTTATTCATCGAGATCATAATTTTTAATTACACAAAGTAGTATTATTAAGCGAATATATTTGATAAATGAAAAATATTATTAAATATTATGTATTGATTAATAAATAATGCAACTTATTTATAATAATGGATGTATTAGTGACTAATTAACTTTATACGGCGTAAAATTTAACGGGACTCACGGTTGATCTTGCTTTATACTATGTATGGCCAAGCGCTGCGCATTTTTCGCGTTCTATCTCAAAAACGGTTAAACCTATAAAAAAAGTGTAAAAACCACAGAACGCTCGACAATTTTTATAATAAATGTGAATATCATTAAAACCATAGGAAGCGAGATGTTTTACAAAAAATCAAATTTTATAAGATTTTTAAGACAACTTGTAGAATGCCACAATAAAGGTTTATGCAATTTTACAGCTTATCATCTCTTATTTCGAGGTTGACCCTTTTATTTGGCTTAAGTTCCTGCACTAAAAAATAGCTATAACTACAAATTTAAACTAAAGTTATTGTAAATAATTTATACATGAGAATGGTAGATTTATACATAGTTATATTGCACTAAAAAAATTACATTGTACGTAGGTCGAGCCGAAAATTGCTGCCAACTATAAGAGATACAACTTATTTATGAGAAAAAATTGCTTTATTGTTTTTTAAAATATTTGCCTTTTAACTCAACACATTTATTTATTTGATAAAACCAATCAGTAAAACATGAATGTCATTGTTCCTGGGTCACTTCCGAAACGAGGCTTTTAAACGCCGAAACAGCTTTATTTGGATTTGGAAAACGCTGACCACACATTTTATCTTTAAGTTTTGGGAACAAAAAGAAGTCACCTGGTGATAGGTCTAGGCTGTAAGGTGGATGTTAAATAATTTCACCTTAGACTGCTCTAAAAATCGATTTGTTTGCAGCGCCGTATGGGACAAAGCATTATCATGGTGCAAAACTCAAGACGCACTAATCACACTTTTCCAGCACACTTAAGACAAACAAAATGTAGTATACCAAAGAGCATTTTCTGTCCATTGATCTTCGAATCAAACTGTTGTGATTGGCCCCCCTTTTTCCCAAAAAAATCACGCAGTGATTTTTTTCCCAAAGCTGCGGGGTTGTCTAACTTTAACGGGTTGGGGGGGCAGTTGAAAACACCCACTGAGCCGACCGGCGGTGTTTTGATTGAGGCTCAAAGGCATAAATCCATGTTTCGTCACCAGTGATGATGTCGTAGACTGCATTTGATCTACCATTCTCGTATTTTATTGGTATTTCTGTACACCATTTGACGCGATGAGCTTTTTGAGCTTTGGTTAAATTATGGGGAACACAACGACAACGAAGCTAACTTGACGACGATAGCGCAAGATCTTTTCGATTGCGGTCATTCCATTCCTCATAGTACCCTGAATAATTTGATATGTAACAGGATTGCCTTCTTCTATTATTTGTCGAACAGTAGCTATGTTTTATTCAGTGTCAGCAGAAATTGGTCGCCCCTCACGCAATTCGTACCCAAAGAAATTTTGATCAAATTTTAAAATTTGTTGAACAAGTGCACTGTTTGGGCCCAACCACTTTTAAAATCATTATAAATTTAAGCGCAAAATTTTTTGGGGGTGTAAGATACATTTTAACGCTAACAATTTTGGGAAATAACTAAGACTTCAAAAAAATTTAAAGATGACGGGGATCGACTTGCAATTGCTTATGTCAAGACTGAAATGAATGTAGATTTTGTTTTCTGCTTTCTGTCATAGGTGCCTTGAGTATTTTTTTGCAAAATTTTTTTTGGGGTGACCTACATACTAAACAGTACTTTAAAAAAAAAAAAGTTTTTTTTCAAATCAGTCAATTTAAAAATATCTTTACAAAATCATATTTGATCATTTATTATTTACCTTGTTGTTTCAGTGGGGCCCCTTGGGCCCCAAAAATAATTTGTTTTAACCACGTCTGCAACTTGTCATTATCCACTGCCGCCAGTTTTCCCATGCTCGAACACAAATAATTCAGGCCCCGGGTCGGTGGAACTTTTTCAGCCCCTGGAAGAGTTTGTTGAAAAAGTGAAGTACCCGTGTGCTGTATTGTTGGGACATGCGAGGACTTGAGACGGACATTAATACTTTAACTAAATCTTTGTCACCTACAATATAAGAAAACTATGTCACTCCTTGAACAATATTTATATAATATTAAAATTAAACAAAGTTTTTATAGAATATATCAAAGTTCCCAATATGTATGTGATATGATCGGTCATCTCTTAAGAAATAAGAAGCCTGGAATAACGTTTTTTTTAAATTTATTAGTTTTTTTATAATATACGGTAAGGATGATAAAAGGGGCACGTTCGGGGATTTTTTGACATATCAATGACAATTTTAAAAAACTCAAGGTGACAAGTCGGCGCATTTTTTGGAAATTTTTTTTTAAACGAAATGGTTGTCGAGTGATACCTCTTTTTAAAAAAATTTTTTACTCAAAAAATTCTCCAATTTGGAAAATCTTTTGTTCAGTTTTTTATAACACTTTTTTTTGCAATGAGATGTCATTATTGATTGTTGCTGTGATACGTTTTTTTTAAAACTGCATTTAGATTTGACAAAAAATATTCTTGTTTTGAAAATTCCTAAAATGGTTCTTTTTTTAAAAATAAATTTAAAGCGGTTATTATTTGGCGAAGCTGACCGAAATTAGCATGCTGCTGTATGTTCAATGAAGGCTACCCAGCACACCAAATAAAAAAAAAAAAGTAATACTAATTTTAAAATTCAAAAAAAGGGGGGCGGTGAAAGGCACTTCAAAATCTAAGGGGCCAAAGATTTTTTAGTCCAGGTCTTACCCCAAATTTGTTTATTCCCAACAGCCAACGTGGCATGTAGCTGAGGCATGCAATTTTCCCCTACTTGTGTTAAAATAATTTTAAAAAGCCATGAATTTTGCCTATATAAAAAAAAAAAAATTTAAAAGAATTAGAAAAAATGATCCTGATAGATGACGAATTTTGCAGAATTAAGACAGAAATAATTGCAGGAAAAAATAACTATTTGTGGAATATCTGTTTCAAAGACGGGGTATTTTTTTCCTAAAACTGTAGGTAATGGAGTGACAAAAAACCCCATGTTTATCGGGAGGAATGCACTTTTTCCCCCCCAAAAAACAATGTTTGAGAAGACATCATAGGTTCCATTTTCGGGGAAAAAAACCAGGTAGCTGGATATGTTGCAAAATTAAATTACTTCCCTTTATTATGTCGTTGTCTAAAGCCCACGAGTTTTTTAATGGTTATATTTCAAAAAAAAAGGAACCCGCCTCACTATTTTAGGCAAGTCGAAAATTACCGGATAAAACTTAAGAAAATGGGGTGGATTAGTCCTCGATGTCCCACTCCCCCCTCAATCGCCAGACCTCATGCCTCTAGACCTTTTTCCTTGGAAATACGTTAAATCTGAGGTTTATAAAACGGCTCCCGGATCATCAGATGAACTCAGACAACAAATTAGAGGTGTTTGTTTAAGAATCAGGCCACATATTAAGAATAACTTATTTTTGATTTATGAATTTGTTAAAAATTAAAGACTCGCACTATGTAAAGCTCAGTTTTCGTGACTTAAACGTCCAGTTATTGATATAGATATTTATTTTACAACGCAGCTTAGGTGAGGTATTTTTTTAATTACCGATTTCTGAGATAAACGGTTTTTTTCCCCAGAAAATATTACATAAGGAAAAAAACCTCTTTAATTTATTTTCAGTTCTATATAATTTTTTAAAAAAATACCTGTAAAGAAACTCTCCAGGGGGTTTCTTCCAGAACTCTTCTCAATAATTTTCTCGTAAAATTTCAAGCAACTGTGCAAGATTTTTTCATTCACTAGACTCTTCTGCTCATTTAAAGCACTGGTACAGTTCATTAAAAGAATAAGTATGATCCAAAACCCTAAAAAAATGTTTTTTAAAATTTTGCAAAATTTTCTGTTTTAAAGGTTTATCTTACGGAGACATCAAACTGATGACTACAAAAATCTTTTACAAAAATACTATAAAAAAAAAACCCTTTTTACCTGATGTACACCCTTTTCTGTCGCTCCCCCAGTCTCCCCGGTCGCCGATCATCTTATCCAAAGCTTTGATGGCCACATTATAAAGGTATTCCAACCTGGCATCAGTTGTTATCGAAAAAACCAAAAAATTCAATGGCCTTATTTTTGGTATCGGTATTTTCAATTTTGGGAGCATGCTGCACCACGAATTTAACCAAGTTTTCGAGGGTGCGTTTTAGGGACAGGTCTATACTGAAAGTCAGGCCTTTCGAGAGGGAAATATGTGGAAATTTTTTTTTTTTTAACAGAAAATTTTCAGAAGGAATGATATCGTTGCAGTTTGCATCTAGAAAAGGGGAAATAATATAATAATAATTTTTTTTTTTTAAAAATCTACCTAATATACAAAGTAAATTAGAACCTATTCTTAAAGGGGTTTTAAAGGGGATATTAGCAAAGAGCGTTTTAAAAAGGCTATTTGACGGTTTTTTTAAAAACCATTTTATTTAAATTTGTGGATTTAAAAACAATGGGGCCCGGGTGACGTCACTTGCCGGTATTCTGATCTGTGACACATAACATCCAGATCATTTGTTGCAAAAAAAACAAATGCGATTGGTTTTTCATTTTATCAGTGATTTATGTAACAAAATGAGTTATCAATGGTGTGCATTCCAAAAAAGCAAATACGTCGTTAAAAACCCGGAAAAAAAATATTTGTAAGTTTTTCCAAAAAAAATGTCAAAATCCCCCAAAATGGTTACAATTTCCCAAGGGGGTCCTAATGATATAGCAAATAATACAAATAATTTCTTCTGGGAAGACCATTTCGATGAAAGTAAACATAATATTTATATTTTGTAATTAATTACATTAAAAACATAAATATTTTCGTTATTGATTTGAGGTTATAATACCTCTAAGGTTTTTTTTTTACAATCGGGAAAAAAAAAGAAAAATTCTGAAGCCAATTTGTACTACATATTTATTTACAGTATAATTATTTGAAAAAAACCCGAGAAATAATTATGAAACATTTAAAACAATAATTATTACGACATCTTGCGCAACATATAAAAGCCAATTTTTTACAATTATACGGGGTTTGTAAGGTATCCATTAAAAAACATACATCATTTACATTCATAAAAACGTTTCTGTTAGTAATAGTTTTAAGGCGTATATATGAAATTTAAAAAGGTTACAATTTTTAATTAAAAAAAAATTAATATAAATACTTTAAAAAGAAGTACTTTAAAGATTAAAAAGAAAAAAAAAAAGGTATGGAAAAAATTTCAACCCGGGGAACCTCCGAGTTAAAGTCTCGAACCAGCGCTGAGCCACATGGCTGTATAATATAATATAATGTATAATCCGACCATGATTGCGTCGACTTGGGGCAGGTTTCTGCTGTCTTTTTTTACAAAATCGTTGTCCATGGTAAAAGTATTTGACAGAATTTGTAAAATATTACAAATAAATCAAAAAAAAACAATGGATAAAAAGGAAGATCTTATTAAAACAGTTTCGAAAGCTAATATATCACAAGTGGCGCAAGTAGGTAAACGGGTTTACAAGCAGGTGACGTCATGATAAACTCGACCAATCAGGAGTTTTTTTGTGTCACAGGACAAACTTTAAAAAAAATGTTTTTTTATAGGGTTTTTTTAAATAAATAAATTATTATTTTTAATTTACGTTAATAAAAAACCATTTTACTTAAATTTATACTGATAACAGTAATTGACATTTTTTTTTTTCCCCCCTATTCCTTACCCGTGTTAAGACGGTGGATACTTTTCTTGTCTTTTTTTAATGAAATGCCTATAATTAAACTTGACATAGTTTTTCCCCCGAAAAATATATCTTCCAAAAAGGACGTTCGCCATTCTTGGAGGACTGAACTAATGTTATTGGGTTAAATAAGACTCAATTTCGCCGGGAGTTTTAAAAAAAGGGCATTATTTTTGGGGAAGATATAGCCAGTACGTCGTAAAAATTTAAATCTTTTAACTAAACCCAAAAAAAAATAATTTATTAATAATAGTATGTTTATTACAGGTTTAAAATTTTTTTAGACAAAAAATTGAAATCCCAAAAAACCAAAAAGTCAATATTATTTCCCCCTCTGTGTCTACCGTTTATTACTATTTTTTACTATACTTGATAAAGGTGAACATACAACTATATTAATTCTGTTTCAAAAAAAAACGAATATGAAACCCGTTTTCTTGAAATATAAAAAAAAAATCAGACACATTAGGAAAAATGTAATTTTTTTTGTCATATCTCCTTTTTTTTAATTCAAATTATTTTTTTAAGTATTCCTTTAAATTTGATGGAAAAAAAAAATACAGGATAACTATTTTTTATTTTTTTTAAAAAGAAAAGCCACAAATATGGCTCTGTTCAGTCCTCGTTGGATGACCCTGTACTTTAAAAAATAAGTGTTTCAAACATTAAAAAAAAATCCTGTGAGGAATATCATTATTACTGTAAATTATCATTATTTAGGGAATTAGAATAAAACTTAAAGCTGTTGAATATATTATTAGTACAGTTATTTATTTTGTACTTTTTTTAATTATTTACCTTATCTGTATTTCCTTTTTTTATCAACTACCAAATGGAACATGGACCATCTAGTACAGTGTAAAATGGCTTGTGCCAACTTAATCCAGGGGAACCAAATCTTGTACACAAAAAAGTTCTTTTGACAGATATTGAGGGTGTTTCAGACTCTGAAACCCTTTTTCCCCAAACAACCCCGAAATGTAAAAAAACATTATAAAAAAAAAAAAATTATTGGTAGTTTTAAGCATATAACTTTTTTTGTTAAGGAATTTATTTAATTCAGGGTTGCCACTAGGTTTTTTTTTTCCAAAAAAAACCCGACAAACACAGGTTTTTACTGAACAAAAAAAAATTTTACCACACAAAAAGTGCGCATGTTGTAGATTTTTTATATATTTTTTTTTTCGTTGTTAAAGAAAAAAATTTAAAAAAAATTTTTTAAAGGCTTTAATTTCCAGTCCAATAAAGATTTTTTTTTCATTTTGTACAATTTTTTTAAATATACTCTGACATATTTGAATGGCCAGGATTTCCCGACAATGCCAGGTTTTTAAAAAGGTTTTCCGCTTGATTTTGGCATGACTCAGGCATATAGAGAGAAACTAGTCACTTAACTAATATTTAGGGCAAAAAAGGCCCCGCAATTTTATTATGAAAAAAAAAGGGTTTTGGTTAATTTTTTTTAAACTTTTTTATAATGATAGTGGGAAAGTTTTTACGGACACAAAACCCGAAAATCCCCCCCAACCCGGCAAAATCACCCTCAACTGGGGATTTTTCTTATGGAAAATGTGTTTCAGCCAATTGTTTTTAAACTTTTTTATAGCGATAATTCTCCCACACTGATCAAAAGTCTTTACGGACACAAAACCCGAAAATCCCCCCCCAACCCCCCAAAATCTCCCTCAACTGGGGTTTTTTTTTTTTGGAAAGTGGGTTTCTGGCCAATTGTTTCGGGTTTTCTGCCCGTGAAGACTTTTTTTATGTAAAGTTTGAAAAAAATTTTAAAAACCCCTTTTTAATAAAAAAAAAATTTTGGGGGCCTTTTTTTTTATATATATTTCTCCTAGTAGTTTTATTTTAGACTGATTATTTTAAAAAAAAAACAGGAAACTAGCAATTTCGGTCATGTCACTGTATTTTCACATTTATAATACACCACAACATGTTTTTTAAATTTAAATTTGATGTAAAAAATTGTAAGGGAACTTCAGAATATTTTTTATAGATTTTATTTTATATGTTAGCCTGACTCAAAGGTCCTAATTTTATCAAGCAGTCAAAGTCAAAAATATGCTTTATTTTTTTTATTGAAATATACTGGCTGTTTTCTAATTAAATTTAAAAATTTAGGGGGGAAATTTTTTTTGGGCCATTTTAAGAAAAAACTTCATTCGTATGTCTTAATTTTTTGGGTACAGGGTGGTAAAATTTTCAAAAATAAATCATTTATTATTAATATCTGTAATACCTTTTTTGATATTTAAATGAAATTTGGCAGACATGTACTATATATCAAAAAGCTTTTTTTTGTGTACCATATTTTTTTTTTTTCCACCAGTGCGTTCATACGGAATTTGAACTGCCTATTTTGGCAGACATTGTTGGTATGCCCCTGATTTCTCTTAAAATAAAAATTATTTTTGAAATCCCCAATCTTTTTTTAAGTTAAGTTGATCACTTGTTTTTTTTTTTAACCGCTGCACGGTTTTTTTTAAAAAAAAAACCTTCCTCTGCATAATTATAACAATATCGGTAAATAAATCACCATGCAGAGAAATATCTAAATTTTTTTTTTTGGTAAAAACCATACGTCAGACAAAAAAAAAACAAGAGATTAAATCTGTTTAATGATTTTTGAAAAGTAAAATGTTACAACTGTTTAAAAAGAATAAAAAAAAAAATAAATATAAATATTCTTTACATGGTGTTAGTATACCCTGTAAGAATAAAAATTTTACTGTAACACTTGTCACAGAGCTCAAAAAATTTTGGGGTCACAGAATGGAGGAGGAAAAAAATAGTCAATATGTTGGGACCTCAAACATACCTGGTGAAAAATGATGATGTAATTTTTTTTTTGCTTCTTATTTTATTTCATAACCTAATTTGTTTTTAGTTTAATTAAAAAAAGAAAGGGAGGTGTGATATAACTGTCTATATAGGTAATAGAATAGGTGGTAGGAATACTGAATGGTAGAAAAATAACATGTCACCAGGGTCATAGAAGAAATATAAAAATTACTGAATATAAATATTGATTCGTAATTTCTATTTCTATTATATTCTCTATTATGAACTACTCTAAGAGTAGTTCATAATGATCAGAAAAATTAAAATATCAATCCAGAACTTGTCGAATGTAAAAAAAGACCAGATGTTTTATTAACATTGCGTAACATAAATGGTAAATATTCAGACGCTTATAAAAAAACTAAAAAAGAATATGATTGCATTCTTTCAAAAAGAACAGATTAAAACCTATGAAAATAAATTAAATACTCAACAATAAAATGAAATGCATGTGGGCTATCAGCAGAGAAATCACTGGTAAAATGTCACACAATAATGAAGTACAGTTGGGGGGAAGAGCTGATATAATAGCCAACAAATATAATAAATTTCTAGTTCTGTAATACCAAATATTTTAAAAAATATAAACTCTTAAAATTATAAATGTAAGATTCCAAACAACAATCAATCTATGTATTTAGCACCTGTTAATGTTAGGGAAATTTGCAAATTAGCTGGGCAGATCAAGAATAAACATAGTAGGGGAAATTTTAAAATATTATAAAAAATCTGTTTTGGGGTTTAAAAAAAAACCTATGTTATTTAATTAATGGTTCATTTAAAAATGGTATATTTCCAACAAATTAAAAGTTAGCGTTAATAGAACCCTTTTTTAAAAAGGAGATTCTCAACAGATGGACAGTTATAGGCCTATAAAAACCTTTTTTTCCCGGGGTTTTTTAAATTATTTGAGTTGGCTATGTCTAAAAGGTTAATCAAATTCATATTGGGACTGTAATTTGTTTAACAGTAACCAAAACGGCCCCTTAAAGGAAAATCCACGCAAACGGCTATTTATCAATTTGTTAATGCAGTTTTAAAACATGTTGAGAATGGTGAAGCCACTCGGGGGGGTTTCTTGATCTGTCTAAAGCATATGACTGTCTGGGGAGGGAAATATTGGTGCAAAAATTGGGGAAAGTATGGGATACGAGGAAATGCACTGAAATGGCTAACATCTTATCTTCATGGGAGGACTCAAATAGTGGGGGTAAATAAGACCGGAAAATCGCAAATATTATATAATAATAATGGAATAGCCCAAGGTAGTATACTTGGACCTATTTTTTTTTAATATTTGTTAACGACCTTTTTCTGCAGCAAACAGACCCTGTCAAACTATAGTTAGTTATAATAATAATAATAATAATAATAATAATCTTTATTTCAAATTATGATACATATAAAATATAACACAAAATGAAATGGCCCCCAAAGGGTTCACAGAGCCCTAAAAAAATTTCAAATTTGGCAGTACTCTTTTTTAAACTATAAGGTTCTAAATCTATTAACATTTTTTTTTTTTCAGTTTTAAATTTATTAAATGATTCAATTTTTTTATTCTCTCAGGTAAAGCATTGAACAATTTTATACACATATATTGGGGGGATTTCTCAGTAAGTGTCAGCCTTTTGTTGGATACCTAAGGTCTGACATTCTTGTGTCATA
>JAHBCN010001876.1:104812-119275 GCA_019359885.1 Listronotus oregonensis | reverse complement strand
TATCAAAAATTTATAAAAAAAAAGTTCAAATGTGGGAGAATTTATATAAACTTTAATAGAACAGTTTAAATTTTCTTCATCATCGTCTTCCGGTCGCCCAAATTTTCAATTCATTATCATTTTTCTTTTGTCAAAAAAAAGGGGGTTTCGGGTTTCAAATGCATTTTTATCGAATCTAATTTTTAATTACACAAAGTAGTATTATTAACAAATATATTTGATAAATAAAAAATTTTATTAAATATAATGTATTATTAATAAATAATGAAAATTTATTTATAATAAGGGATTATTAGTGATAATTAATTTATACCGAAAAATTTTAAAACGGGACACGGTTGATCTTGTTTATACTATGTTGGCCAAGCGCTGCGCTTTTTTCCGGCTATCTCAAAAACGGTTAAACCTAAAAAAATTTAAAAACAAAAAAGAACGCTCACAATTTTTATAAAAAATTGTGAATTTTATTAAAACCATAAAAAATTTCAAAAACTTTTTAAGTTTTTAAACCTTGTAGAATGCCACAATAAAGGTTTATCAATTTTACAGTATCATCTCATTTCGAGGTTACTTTTTTTTGGCTTAAGTTCATGTAAAAAATAGCTATAATAAAATTTAAAACAAATTATTGTAAAAAATTTTTTATACATAAGAATGGTAGATTTATACATAGTTATTTGCATAAAAAATTACATTGAATGGCCCGGAAAATTGCTGCCAACTATAAGAGATACAACTTATTTATGAGAAAAAATTGCTTTATTGTTTTTTAAAATATTTGCCTTTTAACTCAACAATTTATTTATTTGATAAAACCAATCAGTAAACATGAATGCCATTGTTCCTGGGTCACTTCCGAAACAAGGTTTTTAAACGCCGAAACAGCTTTATTTGGATTTGAAAAACGCTGACCACGCATTTTATCTTTAATTTTTGGGAAAAAAAAAAGAAGTCCCCGGGGAATAGGTCACGTAAGGTGGATGTTCCAAAAATTTTTCACCTTAGACTGCTCTAAAAATCGATTTGTTTGCAGCGCCGTATGGGACAAAGCATTATCATGGTGCAAAACTCAAGACGCACTAATCACACTTTTCCAGCACACTTAAGACAAACAAAATGTAGTATACCAAAGAGCATTTTCTGTCCATTGATCTTCGAATCAAACTGTTGTGATTGGCCCCCCTTTTTCCCAAAAAAATCACGCAGTGATCTTTTTTTTCCAACGCTGCGGGGTTGTCTAACTTTAACTGGGTTGGGGTCAGTTGAAAACACCCATTGAGCCGACCGGCGGTGTTTTGATTGAGGCTCAAAGGCATAAATCCATGTTTCGTCACCAGTGATGATGTCGTAGACTGCATTTGATCTACCATTCTCGTATTTTATTGGTATTTCTGTACACCATTTGACGCGATGAGCTTTTTGAGCTTTGGTTAAATTATGGGGAACACAACGACAACGAAGCTAACTTGACGACGATAGCGCAAGATCTTTTCGATTGCGGTCATTCCATTCCTCATAGTACCCTGAATAATTTGATATGTAACAGGATTGCCTTCTTCTATTATTTGTCGAACAGTAGCTATGTTTTATTCAGTGTCAGCAGAAATTGGCCGCCCCTCACGCAATTCGTACTCAAAGAAACTCGTTCAAACTTAAATTCGTTGAACAAGTGCACTGCTTTGGGCACAGACCACTTTTAAAATCATTATAAATTTAAGCGCGAAAATTTTCGCGTGTAAGATACATTTTAACGCTAACAGATACGAACTAACTAAGACTTCTAAAAATTAACGATGACAGGTATCGACTTGCAATTGCTTATGTCAAGACTGAAATGAATGTAGATTTTGTTTTCTGCGTACTTCGTGTCATAGGTGCCTTGAGTATATTTTTGCATAAATTTTTGGTGTGACCTAATACTCAAACAGTACATTTAAAAAACTAAGTTATTTTTCAAATCAGTCAAGTTTAAAGTATCTTTACAAAATCATATTTGATCATTTATTATTTACCTTGTTGTTTCAGTAGTGCTTGGCCCAATAATAATTTGTTTTAACCACGTCTGCAACTTGTCATTATCCACTGCCGCCAGTTTTCCCATGCTCGAACACAAATAATTCAGGCTCGGGTCGGTGGAACTTTTTTCAGCGGCCTGGAAGAGTTTGTTGAAAAAGTGAAGTACCCGTGTGCTGTATTGTTGGGACATGCGAGGACTTGAGACGGACATTAATACTTTAACTAAATCTTTGTCACCTACAATATAAGAAAACTATGTCACTCCTTGAACAATATTTATATAATATTAAAATTAAACAAAGTTTTTATAGAATATATCAAAGTTCCCAATATGTATGTGATATGATCGGTCATCTCTTAAGAAATAAGAAGCCTGGAATAACGTTTTGTTAAATTTATTAGTTTATCTCATAATATACGGTAAGGATGATATATGAGCACGTTCTGCATTTTTTGACATATCAATGACAACTTTAAATGTCAAGGTGACAAGTCGGCGCACTTTTGGAATATTTTTTAAATCGAAATGGTTGTCGAGTGATACCTCATTTTAAAAGATTTTTTATACTCAAAACATTCTCCAATTTGGAAAATCTTTTGTTCAGTTGTTTATAACACATTTTTTAGCAATGAGATGTCATTATTGATTGTTGCTGTGATACGTCTTTTTAAAATCTGCATTTAGAATTGACAAAAAATATTCTTAGCTCGAAATTGCCTAAAATGGCTTCGTTTTTACAAGATAAATTTAAAGCGGTTATTATTTTTGGCGAAGCTGACCGAAATTAGCATGCTGCTGTATGTTCAATGAAGGCTACCCAGCACACCAAATATAAAAAAAAATGTAATACTAATTTTAAAATTCTAAGAAATGGGTACGGTGAAAGGCACTTCAAAATCTAAGGGGCCAAAGATTTTATAGTCCAGGTCTTAGCCGAAATTTGTTTATTCCCAACAGCCAACGTGGCATGTAGCTGAGGCATGCAATATTTCGCATACTTGTGTTAAAATAATTTTAAAAAGCCATGAATTTTGCCCATATAAAATAAAAACTTTACACGAATTAGCAGAAGATGATCCTGATAGATGACTTGAATTTTGCAGAATTAAGACAGAAATAATCGCAGGAAAACATAACTATTTGTGGAATATCTGTTTCAAAGACGAGAGTACTTTTTTACCTAAAACTGTAGGTAATGGAGTGACGAAAACCACCATGTTTATCGGGAGGAATGCACTGTTTCCCCCTAAAATCAATGTTTGAGAAGACATCATAGGTTCCATTTCTCTGGAAAAAAATCCAGGTAGCTGGATATGTTGCAAAATTAAATTACTTCCCTTACTGATTATGTCGTTGTCTAAAGCCCACGAGATTTAAGTGGTTATATTTCAACAAGAAGGAATCCTCGCCTCACTATTTTAGGCAAGTCAGAAAATTACCGGATAAAACTTAAGAAAATAGGTGGATTAGTCCTCGAGGTCCCACTCCCACCGCTCAATCGCCAGACCTCATGCCTCTAGACCTTTTTCCTTGGAAATACGTTAAACCTGAGGTTTATAAAACAGCTCTCGGCTCATCAGATGAACTCAAACAACGAATTAGTGTTTGTTTAAGAATCAGGCCACATATTAAGAATAACTTATTTTTGATTTATCGAATTTGTTCCAAGTTAAAGACTCGCACTATGTAAAGCTCAGTTTTCGTGACTTAAACGTCCAGTTATTGATATAGATATTTATTTTACAACGCAGCTTAGGTGAGGTATTTTTTAAGTTACCGATTTCTGAGATAAACGCGTTTTGCCCTAGAAAATATTACATAAGGAAAAACCATCTTTAATTTATTTTCAGTTCTATATAATTTTTTAAAAGTATACCTGTAAAGAAACTCTCCAGGGCTTGTCTTCCAGAACTCTTCTCAATAATTTTCTCGTAAAATTTCAAGCAACTGTGCAAGATTTTTTCATTCACTAGACTCTTCTGCTCATTTGAAGCACTGGTACAGTTCATTAAAAGATTATACGTATGATCCAAAACCCTAAAAAAATGTTTTAAATTATTGCAAAATTTTCTGTTTTAAAGGTTTATCTTACGGAGACATCAAACTGACGACTACAAATCATCTTTTACAAAAATACTATAAAAAAAACCTTGTTTACCTGATGTACACCCTTTTCTGTCGCTCATCAGTCTCCGGATCGCCGATCATCTTATCCAAAGCTTTGATGGCCACATTATAAAGGTATTCCAACCTGGCATCAGTTGTTATCGAAACCAGCAATTCAATGGCCTTATTTTTGGTATCGGTATTTTCAATTTTGGGAGCATGCTGCACCACGAATTTAACCAAGTTTTCGAGGGTGCGTTTTAGGGACAGGTCTATACTGAAAGTCAGGCCTTTCGAGAGGGAAGATATGTGGATATCTATTATTTTTAACAGATAGCTTTCAGAAGGAATGATATCGTTGCAGTATTGCATCTAGAGAAAAGAGAGTAATATAATAATAATTTTTATTTTTAAAAATCTACCTAATATACAAAGTAAATTAGAACCTATTCTTAAACGTTTAAGGGTATATTAGCAAAGAGCGCTTCAATAGGCTATTTGACAGGTTTTTAAAATCCATTTTATATTATGTAGTGGAGTTTAATGCAATGGGGTCGGTGACGTCACTTGCCGGTATTCTGATCTGTGACACATAACATCCAGATACATTTGTTGCAAACAAAAAACGAAAGTGCGATTGGATTTACATTTTATCAGTGATTTATGTAACAAAATGAGTTATCAATGGTGTGCAGTTCCAAAATGTACAAATACGTCGTTAAAAACTCCGGAAAAACTATTTGTAAGTGTTCCAAAGAATGTCGAAGTGCGCCGAAAGTGGTTACAACTTTCTCGAAGGGATCCTAATGACATAGCAAATAGTACAAATAATTTCTTCTGGGAAGACCATTTCGATGAAAGTAAACATAATATTTATATTTTGTAATAATTAATTACATTCAGAATGTAAATATTTTCGTTATTGATTTGAGGTTATAATACCTCTAAGGTTTTTTATTTACAATCAGAGAAAAGAAAACGAAAAATTCTGAAGCCAATTTGTACTACATATTTATTTACAGTATAATTATTTGTAAAAACCAGAGATAATTATTATAGAAACATTTAAAACAATAATTATTACGACATCTTGCGCAACATATAAAAGCCAATTTTTTACAATTATACGGGGTTTGTAAGGTATCCATTAAAAAACATACATCATTTACATTCATAAAAACGTTTCTGTTAGTACATAGTTTTAAGGCGTATATATGTAAATTAAGGTTACAATTATTTAATTAAAAAAATTAATATAAATACATTTAAGAAGTACTTTAAAGATTACTAAAGTAGAAAAAAAAAGGTATGGAGCAGATCGAACCCGGAACCTCCGGGTTAGAAGTCTCGAACGCTACCGCTGAGCCACATGGCTGTATAATATAATATAATGTATAATCCGACCATGATTGCGTCGACTTGGGGCAGGTTTCTGCTGTCTGCTTTTACAAAATCGTTGTCCATGGTAAAAGTATTTGACAGAATTTGTAAAATATTACAAATAAATCACACAAAAACAATGGATAATATAGGAAGATCTTATTAAAACAGTTTCGAAAGCTAATATATCACAAGTAGGCGCAAGTAGGTAAACGAGGTTTACAAGCAGGTGACGTCATGATAAACTCGACCAATCAGGAGCGTTTTGTGTCACATGACAAACGTTTAAAAAATGCATTTTTTATACGGATTTTTAAATAAATAAATTATTATTTTTAATTTACGTTAATAAAAAACCATTTTACTCTAAATTTATACTGATAACAGTAATTGACACTTTATTTTTCGCCTATTCCTTACCCGTGTTAAGACAGTGGATACGTTTCTTGTCTAGTTTAATGAAATGCCTATAATTAAACTTGACATAGTTCTTACCGAAAATATATCTTCCAAAAAGGACGTTCGCCATTCTTGGAGGACTGAACTAATGTTATTCGGTAAATAAGACTCAATTTCGCTTGCTAGAGTATTTAAAAGGGCATTATCTTTTGAAGATATAGCCAGTACGTCGTGCATAGCTTCTAAATCTTTTAACTGAACCTAAAAAAGAAAATAATTTATTAATAATAGTATGTTTATTACAGGCTTTAAGCTTTTAGACATATACCTGAAATGCCTAAACACAAAAAGTCAATATTATGTTCCTCTGTGTCTACCGTTTATTACTACTTTTCACATATACTTGATAAAGGTGAACATACAACTATATTAATTCTGTTTCTAATAAAAACGAATATGAAACCCGTTTTCTTGAAATATATAAGAAAAATCAGACACATTAGGAAAAATGTCAATTTTATGTCATATCTCCTTTGTTTTAATTCAAATTATTTTCTTAAGTATTCCTTTAAATTTGATGGCAAAAAACATACAGGATAACTATTTTTTATTGTTTTTAAATAAGAGAAAAGCCACAAATATGGCTCTGTTCAGTCCTCGTTGGATGACCCTGTACTTTCAAAACTAAGTGTTTCAAACATTGAAAAAAAATATCCTATGAGGAATATCATTATTACTGTAAATTATCATTATTTAGGTAATTAGAATAAAACTTAAAGCTGTTGAATATATTATTAGTACAGTTATTTATTTTGTACTTTTTTTAATTATTTACCTTATCTGTATTTCCATTTTGATCAACTACCAAATGGAACATGGACCATCTAGTACAGTGTAAAATGGCTTGTGCCAACTTAATCACATGGGGAACCAAATCTTGTACACAAGAACGTTCTGAGACAGATATTGAGGGTGTTTCAGACTCTGAAACCTCTTCCAAAGCAACCTAGAAATGTAAAAAATAGCATTATAAAAAAATAAAGTTATTGGTAGTTTTAAGCATATAACTTTCTTGTTAAGGAATTTATTTAATTCAGGGTTGCCACTAGGTTTTTTATTCCAAAAATCCTGACAAACACAGGTTTTTACTGAACAAAAAAAATTTCTACGACACAAAAAAGTGCGCATGTTGTAGCTTTTTTATATATTTTTTTGACGTTGTTAAAGAAAATTATAAAAATTTTTAATAGGCTTTAATTTCCAGTCCAGCTAAAGATTTTTTATTACATTTTGTACAATTTTAAGATATACTCTGACATATTTGAATGGCCAGGATTTCCCGACAATGCCAGGTTTTCAAGGTTTTCCAGCTTGATGGTCATGACTCAGGCATATAGAGAGAAACTAGTCACTTAACTAATATTTAGGGCAAAGGACCCCGCAATTTTATTATGAAAAATAGGTTTCGTTAATTTTTTTTTTAAACTTTGCATAATGATAGTGCGTGAAAGTTTTCACGGACACAAAACCCGAAAATCCCCCAACCCGGTCAAAATCACCCTCAACTGGGGATTTTTCTTATGGAAAATGGTTTCGGCCAATTGTTTTTAAACTTTGCATAGTGATAATTCTCAACACACTGATCAAAAGTCTTTACGGACACAAAACCCGAAAATCCCCCCAATCCCCCCAAAATCTCCCTCAACTGGGGTTTTTTCTTATGGAAAGTGGGTTTCTGGCCAATTGTTTCGGGTTTTCTGCCCGTGAAGACTTTTGCATGTAAAGTTTGAAAAAAAATTGACCGAAACCCATTTTTAATAAAAAAATTGCGGGGTCCTTTGTTGTATATATATTTCTCCTGAGTAGTTTTATTTTAGACTGATTATTTTAAAAATAATCAGGAAACTAGCGAATTTCGGTCATGTCACTGTATTTTCACATTTATAATACACAACATGTTTTAAATTTAAATTCTGATGTAAAAAATTGTAAGGGAACTTCAGAATATTTTTTATAGATTTTATTTTATATGTTAGCCTGACTCAAAGGTCCTAATTTATCAAGCAGTCAAAGTCAAAATATGCTTTATTGTTGTATTGAAATATACTGGCTGTTTTCTAATTAAATGTTAATATTTAGGGAGGCAATTTTTGGGTCCATTTTAAGAAGAAAACTTCATTCGTATGTCTTAACTTTTGAGATACAGGGTGGTAAAATTTTCAAAAATAAATCATTTATTATTAATATCTGTAATACCACTTTAGATATTTAAATGAAATTTGGCATACATGTACTATATATCAAAAAGCATTTTTTAGTGTACCATATTTTTTTTTATTTCCACCAGTGCGTTCATACGGAATTTGAGCTGCCTATTTTGGCAGACATTGTTGGTATGCCCCTGATTTCTCTTAAAATAAAAATTATTTTTGAAATCCCCAATCTTTTCTAAGTTAAGTTGATCACTTGATTTTTTTTTAATCCGCTGCACGGTTTTCGTTAAAAAACCGTTCCTCTGCATAATTATAACAATATCGGTAAATAAATCACCATGCAGAGAAATATCTAAATTTATTTTTTTTGGTAAAAACCATACGTCAGACTAAAAAAAATCAAGAGATTAAATCTGTTTAATGACGGCTAGAAAAGTAAAATGTTACAACTGTTAAAGAAGAATAAAAAAATAAATAAATATAAATATTCTTTACATGGTGTTAGTATACCCTGTAAGAATAAAAAGTATACTGTAACACTTGTCACAGAGCTCAAGCAATTTTGATCACAGAATGGAGGAGGAAGGAAAAGTAGTCAATATGTTGGGACCTCAAACATACCTGGTGAAAAATGATGATGTAATTATTTTTTGCTTCTTATTTTATTTCATAACCTAATTTGTTTTTAGTTTAATTAAAAAAAGAAAGGGAGGTGTGATATAACTGTCTATATAGAATAGGTGGTAGGAATACTGAATGGTAGAAAAATAACATGTCACCAGGGTCATATGGTAAATATTCAGACGCTTATAAAAAAACTAAAAAAGAATATGATTGCATTCTTCAAAAAGAACAGATTAAAACCTATGAAAATAGAATTAAATACTCAGACAATAAAATGAAATGCATGTGGGCTATCAACAGAGAAATCACTGGTAAAATGTCACACAATAATGAAGTACAGTTGGAGGGAAGAGCTGATATAATAGCCAACAAATATAATAAATTTCTAGTCTCTGTAATACCAAATATTTTAAAAAATATAAACTCTTCACGTTATAAATGTAAGATTCCAAACAACAATCAATCTATGTATTTAGCACCTGTTAATGTTAGGGAAATTTGCAAATTAGCTGGGCAGATCAAGAATAAACATAGTAGCGGCATAAATTAAAGTATTATAAAAAAATCTGTTATTGTTTAAAAAAAATCCTATGTTATTTAATTAATGGTTCATTTAAAAATGGTATATTTCCAACAAACTTAAAGTTAGCGTTAATAGAACCCTTATATAAAAAAGGAGATTCTCAACAGATGGACAGTTATAGGCCTATAAGCCTTTTGCCTGGATTTTCTAAATTATTTGAGTTGGCTATGTCTAAAAGGTTAATCAAATTCATAAGGGACTGTAATTTGTTTAACAGTAACCAGCACGGCTTCTTGAAAGGAAAATCCACGCAAACGGCTATTTATCAATTTGTTAATGCAGTTTTAAAACATGTTGAGAATGGTGAAGTCGCACTCGGGATGTTTCTTGATCTGTCTAAAGCATATGACTGTCTGGACAGGGAAATATTGGTGCAAAAATTGGAAATGTATGGGATACGAGGAAATGCACTGAAATGGCTAACATCTTATCTTCATGGGAGGACTCAAATAGTGGGTATAAATAAGACCGGAAAATCGCAAATATTATATAATAATAATGGAATAGCCCAAGGTAGTATACTTGGACCTATTTTGTTTGTAATATTTGTTAACGACCTTTATTCTGCAGCGAACAGACCCTGTCAAACTATAGTTAGTTATGCTGATGATACAAATCTACTAATAGGAAATAAAACTATGTTTTAGCTTCTAACAGATAGTAAACATCTCTTTAATTCAGTTTCAAAATGGTTCACAGAAAATAAATTAATTTTAAACTCTGATAAAACAAAAATTATATTTTTTAAAACAAAACAGTCAAAAATGCAGAATATTGGCCACTTAGATTTAACAGGCAATAAAATATCTGTGTCTGAAAACACAAAGTTTTTAGGTTTACATATAAATGAAAATTTAGATTGGTCAGTCCATATAAGTCAGTTACTGAAAAAACTTTCATCTGTTTGCTATGGGATCAGGGTGGTGGCAAGGTATATGAATGAAAAAACTTTAAAAATAATGTATTTTGCCAACTTTGAATCAATTTTAAAATATGGAATAATTTTCTGGGGTCGTGACGGAAATATCCAATCCACTTTTGTTGCACAAAAACGTCTTATACGGATTATAAAGAAACTTGAGTTTAAACAATCATGTAGAACTGTATTCAGGCAAATGGGAATAATGACAGTATATGCAGTATACATTTATGAATGTCTGATGTTTTTATGTAGAAATAGACATTTATTTGAACCACTCAGTAATCACAGTTACAATACCAGAGCTGAGTATCTGTCTTATCCTATACATCGCCTTCAACTAAGTGAGAAAAACCCAGAATATATGTGTGTTAAGTGTTATAATAAGTTACCGATACAAATAAAAAGAATAACGAGCCAGAGGGCATTTAAAATTGAAATTAAAAAAATGTTAATCAACTTAGAACCTTACTGTATGGATGATTATTTTAATATGTAAGATATAGACTATTATGTAATTAATTTATTGTTTTTCGTGACGTCATTTCATTTTGTTGTATGTCAAACAAATTATGAAATAAAGATTATTATTATTATTATTATTATTATTATTAATTTAAAGATATGAACTAATTTTGTCGTAAACTTCAAATTCAAACTCAAAATGCTTTATTGTCTGAAGATGGTACACAATCTTATTGACAAAGCTGGAAAAAAAATCTTTAACTAGCATTTAATAAATAAACATGTGTAAAAAGCTAACACAAAATATCACAAAAAAAATCGCATAAAAAATAAACATAGTTACATAAAATAAACATGTTAAGTTATTTACAAATGTCATAAAATAAAATAGTGGCATGTCATCCATCAAACATTAAAAATTAAAATGAAACATAACATATAACAAAAATAATCATTTAAATAAATAATATATATAGTCGGAATAAGTTAGTTAAAACGGCAAGTTGACTTACCACTATTATTAAAACATTAAACTAACAATCACAGTCCTTAAATATTGTTTGTATTTTATATCTCAGTCTTTAACAAGCTGGCCTTGTCAATAATGTTAAATATTTTACGACAATTAGGAATTATCATATATGTATTATGCATATAGGGTTATTCTTACCTCTACTTTTGCTACTAAACAGTCCAGTAATATAAGTTGACACAAAGATGGGAGAGCCTCTTTTCCAATAAATCCTTTAGTTACTTCCGGAGTTAGGCTGATTATGCCACTTTTAGCAAGTGTTGCATCATATTCAACGTTATTTACCGCATCTGACACAGCCTTTAAAAGTTTGTCAGTATTTTGAGTATACATGCCCTAAAAACCATATTAGATATTAAATAGGAATCTTTATGTTGAACTTTTCATTTAAAAACTTACCTGTTTAACCAGGCAATCCTTCATCCACCGAGTAAAATTTTTGTGTGCTGCTCGAGGACCCCAAATGAGTGAATGCATCAGGAGAGGGCCTGGGGTAAGAATCTCGCCAGTCGCTAGTCGCTCCATGTAAAGAATCGAGGGAGGTAAGAGGTGCAACAGCCTCCAACATATAGTGAAACAATACTGAGTGGCGCACAAACCCAAAATCGACATTTTCGAAGCGCTGGTAGCACTTATATTATGAGTGACGTTCAGTATCTCAATCAGCGCATCTAAAAGCAAAGGATATCTTAGCTTATCTGGGGTTCCCAGAATAAAGTTGCAGGCTAAACCGTCCAGCTTTGGTGAATCTTGATTGCTAACCTAAAATTTCACAAAGTAATAAATATTAATACATTTTGGTAATATTTTTTGGCTTAAGTTACCTCTAGATTTGACAATTTATAAAATCTGGGTGTTGGATGGCTTTCATTCGATATTTTTCGATAAGGTTCTTCAATTTCTTTCCATATGGCTTCTGGCTTTGGAGAACCAGATTCCTTATAATCCGCATTTAAATAGGTTAAGTCAAACAGGTTTCTTTGGATCTAAAAGAGTACATTTTTTTAAATTAAAGTAATGCTTTCGATAATCTTACTTCACAAGCAATGACTTACTTTTTCTAACAATGACGTAGGTACGTCATACAGATGTTTCATAATATAATCGAACAACAACAGAAGTCTTGACAAATTTAGTAACTGTGAGTCTTTCAGATTGCCTCTGGCAATTTCAGAGCACCTAAGCACCCCGCCAGCCATTAAAAGCACCACCGATTTTTTTTGCATTAAGTTTAAAGAATGAAATAGGTAGAGTAGAACTTCGGCATGTTCAACATTTAAATCTAAAAATGAATACAATAAAAAGATTGGACGACATCCTCCATATACAAGGTGTCCTCAAAGTTAAGTAATTTATTTTAACTGCGGATGCATTTCGTTGTTTTTTACAACGCAGTGGTTTAAAATATCAAAAAATCAGGTTTGCATTAAAGTTTTTATTTTTTTTTAAATAATTGTAAATAACTGTTTTATTGGCAAGTTCTACAAACTATAAAAATTAATGACTCAACTTTGAGACCACCCTGTATGTTTCATCATATTATTCATGCGCAGTAAGATTTAGTTAACCGAAGTCGTAAAAATGCGGAAATAGCTGTTTATAGACGTATATGAAGAATACATTATTTTGGGCTTTGGCAACACAGTGTTGTCAGGTTCCATCGGATGTTTTTAGTAGAAAGTTTGACATTTTTAACCAAAACCTTCTTTAGAACGGTTTGTTATTCGAGTGAATTTGTATTGTTCACTGTTGCTTGAAAATTGTGTATAAACAAAAAAAAAAATAAAACTTTAAAAAATTTTCTTGTTATAATTTATTACAACTTTTGATGTGGACTATTGAGACAGAAGTGCATCAATCAAGTATCTAAACAAAAAAATAAAAATTTAAAAAAATTTTATGGTAATTTATTACAACTTTCGATGTGGACTATTGAGACAGAAGTGCATCAATCAACTTACTTCCATTTACTCAATAAAGTCCTATGCCACTGTGAACACTGGTATAACGAATTTAATCGTGGTCGCCGCTCGCACATTGACGAAAGCCTTAAAGGTCGTCTGTTTTTGGTTGGATGTATGTTTTGCTGGAAACCCTTCAGAAAGATGCAAAATAATAAGAATCGAGGTATGCTTTCTCTCGGAAAGGTGCGGAACATTTTCTAAATATACAAGGTGTAAAAAAACAAAAAATCTCTTTTTTTTACTTTAATCGCTTATAACTTTGTAAGTATTGATGGTAGATAAAAAATGGCAAAAAGCAAAAAGTTTCTTTATTAAATTTTCTACATTATACAGATGGCATTCATAAAAATTGCAAAATGTAATACGCTTACTGCGAAAAAACAATTAACCAAAAAAAGCAAAAAAGTGTAGTTTTTTGCGTGATTTTTTTTTGGCGTAACACATTTTGCGACTTTCAACCAACCCTATCTTGTAGAAAATTTAATACGAACTTACAAGATATGGCGTTAAGTAAAAAAAGTTTTATTTTATTTTTTAACATTTTGTTTATTTATACGCTTGCTGCAAAAAAGAATTAACCAAAAAAAGCAAAAAAGTGTAGTTTTTTGCGTGATTTTTTTTTTTCGTAATACATTTTATGACTTTCAACCAACCCTATCTTGTAGAAAATTTAATTACGACCAACACTTACAAAGATATGGGCGATTTAAGTAAAAAAATGTTTTTTTATTATTTTTTTTAACATTTTGTTTATTTAATAATGTTCCGGACCTTCCTGAAAGAAAGCATATCTCGATTTTTGTTATGTATATCTTTCTAAAGGGTTTTCAGCAAAAACATGTCTGCCAACTTTAACATCAAACACTTGATTGTTTTACAGGTAAGGCTTGGTCTACTGATGCTGTGCAAAAACTAATAATGTAAGGTAGGCAAGTGACATCTCAAAAAGATGCTGTGGTGCAAACAAATACTTAAGGAATACAGGGTGCGGCAGCATAACTTCCTTAAAAAGCATTGTATGAATTGAAAGTTTTAATTTGGTTTTTACAATGTTAGTACATACCTAAAGTTTTGCTTTACATAATTTTGAAGAGCAAAATACGTGGGTGACGTTCCCCTTTCTTGATACATTGAGTAAACCGATTTCTGGCGGGGCAGCATAACTTCCTTTTTTGATTTATCCCCCTTGTGTTTTTTTTTCTATGAGGTTTTTGAAATCCCGTGTTTATGTAAACCGTCCAAGGACCCTTTAAGACTTAAA